>PVJN01029651.1:0-26274 GCA_004026805.1 Lasiurus borealis
ATTTATTATGAAACTGGGGACCACATTTTTCAATTAATAGAGGGAACATAGGTTTAATATTAGTGAAGTCATATTTTTGCAGCTGCTCTGGTTCTCAATTCTTCCACAGTTTAATGTGCTACCTTTGTGATTTTAGCAAATGGAAAGATTGTGTATGTTCATTTATACTAATTGGCTATATGCTTTCACTAAGTTGCAAAGATTCAATGATTTTTAGGAATCATAACAGACCATGACCTATAAATTCAATTTCCAATGGTAAAAATCCCCTGACCAAAGTGGATGTTGATGACGAACTAACATGCTCTGTAACAATCTGTTTTGAGCATTGAATTGACCTGTAAGTATTCCAGATACTGCCTGATGAAAATGGGTTTTATTATTTTCCATTAGCAGCTGCTACAGCAAAATGAACGGCCTGTCCACAAGGGAAATAAAAGTGCTTCCCTCTTCGCAGGAGCCTCTGCTGCAAATGTAAATGAAGCCAGCCCCTCCTGGTTCTTCCCCTCCTCTCTCCATGCACCATGCTGAAATGTCCACACTCCGGGGTCACCCAAAGTCAGCAAGTCCTGCCTGGGTCCCTGGCATCCAATGAAAGCTTAATGGCATTGAATTGAAGTATTTATAGAGCACCTACTATGCACTCAGCATTTTGCTGATGTTGGTGCCAGGACACATGGGAGATAGCATGGGGGAAGGAAACCTCTGGAAAAGTACACCCTGCCCTGAGAACCACCACTTAGCCTTCCAGTTGGTTTTCCCATTAAAAGAAGAAGCACTTATGTTGTCAGTGCTTGATGTAGCTCTAGTTCTCAGAACAGCCCTACCAAAAAGATGTTCTGATCCCTATTTTACACCTTTGAAAAAATGAAACCTGAAGAGGTCAAGCAATGGGCACAGCGGATACATGAAAGAGATGGGCTTCAACCCTGGGGCTCCCTGGCACTAAAGTCTGCGCCCTTAGTGGTGCCTTGAATAGATCCTCAAGTTCAGGAATCATAGTT
The DNA here is from genome assembly GCA_004026805.1 of Lasiurus borealis. NCBI lineage: Eukaryota > Metazoa > Chordata > Mammalia > Chiroptera > Vespertilionidae > Lasiurus > Lasiurus borealis. The sequence goes on from PVJN01029651.1 coordinate 1,005, forward strand.
AATAAAAGGTGATCTGGCATTGTGGTCATGACCTAAGGTATGTGATCAGGAGGTGTGTGTTGCCCCTGCCCTACCACCTTGAGCTGCAGGTGACTTACCTGTAAAAAGGAATGATAACACCTACCTCATACGGAGGATGTGAAGTTTCAACAAGATTAAATAAAATAGTGTATGTAAAAAATATAAAATTCCTGATACATAGTAGTGCCAGGAAATGCTACTTACATTTGAACAATTAAAAGTACTCTGAAGTTGATAAAAAAATAAATAAATAAATGAGGTGGGGGAGGGGAGTGGTTTGGGAATGGCCAAAATAGTAATAATCATCCTACATAATAAAAGGCTAATATGCAAATTGACCAAACAGCAGAACGCCCATCACGATGATGTGCACTGACCACCAGGGGGCAAATGCTCCCACAGGGGCTGTGCCGCTCAGCCAGAAGCTGGGCTCTCAGCTGGTGAGCGCAGCAGTGATGGCTGGGGTCTTTCCCGTCTCTTTGGCAGTGCTAAGGATGTCTGATCCACCTCTTTGGCAGAGGGGAGAGGGCCTAAGCCATCAGTGGAACATCCCCGGAGGGCTCTCAGTCTGTGAGATGGTGCAGGCTGGGCTGAGGGGACCACCCCCTAACCCCGACAAGTGTATGAACTTCGATGCACCAGGCCTCTAGTAATAATAATGTGTGTTCTCCAACTGGATTTAAGCACCTGAAGATGTTCCATGGCTAACTGTGCTGGCTGCCTATGTACATCTTGTAGGAAGTCTCCTTTGCCATCACAGTGGTCTGCTTAATCTGGGTTGTTTCTTGCATTTATAAAATCATTCAGTGCTATTTTTGTTTCTTCAAGTTAATCGCAAGATCCCTCACTATCTTTCCATTTTGGGCATTTGCATCCTGCAAAATAATCCTCATTTTGGCAAATGTATTCAGATATGCATATAAAGTGAGTTAAAAAGCCATTTAAAGAAATCACTTCTCCAAGGACTTATTAAATTTCCATCCAGAGAGACAGAGAAAAAAAAATCTATCATAGTATTAAGCAAACAAACAAGCAAAACCCCACGCCCCTCCTCTGCTGGCTTTTTCTCTTCCTGCCTGCTAAATTCAAGCTGATGCAGAGCTCTCTTCTCTGACTCTTCTCTCTCACTGTCTCCCTGGTGATCTCATCCAATTCCACAGCTTCAACACTCAGGTAATACATGTGATTCCTGCATCCCTCTTTCTGGCCACAACCTCTTCCCCAAATTCGTGAGCTGCATTCTCAGCTATCTGCCGACACCCAGACACAGCCCTGACTCCCCAAGCTGAGAACTGCAAATCAGAAACCTGTGCATCTTCCTTGTGTTTCTGTTCAAGGTACCAGGTCCTTCCCAATCTAGATCAAAGCAAGCAGACATCTTTACCTCTTTCTTCCTTCTTGCCTTTAACTCAGCCTATCAATTCTCTCTCTGCTGCTTTATTGATATCTGTCCCTTTCTTTCTACCATTTCAACCACTGTCCTAGTTAAATGCTTATTATAGTTCACTTGGACTCAACTGAAGAGAAGTCAGCCTTCTGACTGAAGAGAAGTCAGCCTTCTGAGTTCTCCTTCTTTAGTCTCTTTTCATGCTAATTCATTTTATACCTTTGGACCAACGAATATGACTCTTAAAGTACAGTGCTAATTATGTTTTCTCACTAATCAGGCATCTCAGCAGCCACATTTTCTGACAGAAGAAAACACAAAAATATAGAAGGTCCTGCATGCTACTAACCTTGCTAGCCTTACGGCCTCTATTCCTCTGAACATCTGCATATTTCCACTAAATAAGACTATTGCAATGAACAATACAGGCCTTTTATGTATTCCCCCTTTTCATTGCTATTTTTTATTATATATATTTTTTTTATCTTTTTACTATTTTTGCTATTCCCTCACCTTGAAAACCCTTCTTCCTAAACAATGACTTGTTAAAACCCTCCCTCCACATTCCAATGCTTTTGTCCGTGGTGCCTTGCTCCTTATTTGCGCTCTTAGTGGATAGTTACACCTGAGCAAAGGCCACGTCTGGCTGGGAGTGGGACTGTCTCTCTTCATCTCTAGTAGAAGGACCTGGCCAATGTACACCTCCATCTCCTCCCTCCAAGCCTCTACATGTTCTAAACCCAACCGCCCATAGTTATTATACCTGTGTTCATAGTTAGAACATACCTCTACATGTTCTAAACTCAACAGTCCATAGTTATTTCAATTAACTTTTAAAGACACATAAATAATAAGATGAGAAATCTGAGACTTTAAACAAGCTGAGTACACCTGCCCAAGGGTAACATGCACTGAGTGCCAAAATTAAGATGCCAGTCCAATTCTGTGAGTTGCCAGAGCCATATACCATGGTGTCTCCAAACCTCTACATTCCCACTACAGTTTGGACAATTCCAGATAGTGTCACCTCTAGATCTGACACATAGTATTTATGAATGACAGGGTGTAGATGTATATTGATACTCTGAGGAGTTTTGAATTTTTGGTTTTGAGGTTTCCCTTGTGGCAGTGGTGGTATTTTCACAATGTTCTTGAGGTTCTGAGTTTAGCTGTGACCCTCTGGTTGTGTAGTAATCATAGTTCTGACTAAAGCGTATTCATATGGAGGAACTCAGTTCTTCTCCCAATTACTTAATGATATTTCTTGAATAATGATGTCAACCCAGGATTGAAATGACATCATCCCAAGGCAGCAAGGTACTTTTGAGTCCGGAATGAAGGTATGGGAACTAGGAGTGAGAAGAACATGGTTAGTTGCCAGTGAAAATGGGTTCTCGGGGTGTCACGAGAAAGGAATTTCAAAAGGCACACTTGTGGAAGAAGTGGAAGCATAATGGCAGGATTTACTGAAATGAACGGAAATAATACGCCCTCAGGAATGAAGAGGGCAGGCAAGCAGGTTCTAGCAGCAACTTCTCTGAGGTCCTGGATCATCTTCCATATATTTTCTTGGTTTTCAGGAACAAGCAGGCTATCATTCAAACTATCCAACCTACTTCCTGGGTTTTCCTGGGCTTGTGCTGGGTCCTCCCCTAACCAATATCTTTCCTATATCTTCTGGGGTTTCACACCCTTAACCCAATCTGATTCTTTTCCAAAATTACATGCCTCCCCCTTATGGTGCCATCTTGGATTCTATTGTGCATGCACCCAGCAAAGGAATTTCCCTGCTGTTTTTATTCCTCCCTTGGTAATCCCGGCTGACGACCAGTAATGACCAGTAATCGACTCTGTCTGCCCGATTCTTCCTGTGGGCTGTGGGGTCAAGTCCCTGGCTGAGGATGCAGCTGCCCCCTGGGGGAGCCTATGAATGCTGGTGGCTTCCTATGAAAGAAATGTAATGTCCTACTCAGCTCCCTAGTTCATTAGGCTTCATGCCCAATTCCCTTTGCTCCCTTTTTTATTTATTACTAACTAGCTACCTACCCTAAGGAAAGGGTAGGTAGTTTCACTGGAAAGCCAAAGCAGTGGCTATTCATTCAGACTACTTTGTGAGTTTTACTATACAGCTTGCTGAGGACCTCAAGACAAAAGCCATCGTGTGAGTGAGGAAGGAAGTAGGAAGGGAGGGAGGGAGAGAAAGAGGGAGGGAGGGAAGAAGGAAGGAAGGAAGGAAGGAAGGAAGGAAGGAAGGAAGGAAGGAAGGAAGGCAGGAAGGAAGGAAGGAAGGAAGGAAGGGAAGGAGGGAGGGAGGGAGGGAGGGAGGGAGGAAGGGAAAGAAAAGAAATATTCCCATCCAAGGTTTCAGAGTAAAGGGAAAAATCCCTAGGATCACCGCCAATTGTCATGGGAGAAATTTTTCTTCCTGATCTATTTTTGGCAGTCAGTTCGACTTCATGCATCATTGTTTTACTTATGGCATGTACAGTAGCCAGAGAAAAACCCATAATGTCTTTTCTGTCTGGTGGGAATCTTATATTCCTATGCACAGAGACAAATGGCCTGATCACAACAATTCTTTTCTTCCAACATCATAGTGTTTAAATATCTCCTGAATCTGTGGAACGCATTTAAAAGGAATGGACTCTTACCGCACGCCCAGCACAGAGACCACAGTACAGATTAGCAGAGAGCGTGGCACGGTTGGCGGAGCATCATTCATTCCTACAGAAGCTGTCAGGGAAGACCAAGACGCAGAGCGTGAGGGATATGGAAGAACAGGGCCTATCTAGGCTACAGGAGCATTCCACTTAGGAATATTTTATTTTTTCCTCTGAAAGTAAACTAATACTCAAATACTTAAGAGAGGTAAGAAAATCAGATTTAATCATGGGGAAAATAATTACAAATGGCTTAAGTCAGCTTAAGCTTTTCACCACTTTATCCTTTATTTTTACTTTCACCTTCTGGAAAAGGCCATGTTTCATGCTAGTAGCCTTTGAATCACACTAATTCACTGCTTCAGTTGTTTTTATCCTTTACTGGAGATTTTTCAAAAACTTGAACTCTTCACGGGAAAATATCTGCAATGTTAGAAGCTGACTCACGTTTCCTAGTTTTTCATGAAACAATGACATTTTTTCCCTTTGATGCTATCATCTAACTCCACAGGAAATTTTACTACTGAGCTGCTTTCATCTCTTTCCTGGCTTGAAGATAAATGATCCTTGGTCTCCTTTAGACCTGCATAAATCACAAAGCAATCTACTAAGAGATGCCTGTGGCAAACGGCTTCAACTAGAATCAAATAGACAGTCAGAAATATCCGTACTGTTTACACAAGGAGTAACCGAGGCAAAGTAATCCAAATACTGCACTCCCTTTTCTTACACATACAAAGCATGGCTCACATGGGGATTGTTGAGAAACATGAATTAGCTCATGTCTCACATAAAGCACCGTGGCTACTGTTACAGGTGACTCTGAGATCTCAGAACCTCCCCAGCAAGAGCATGGCCTGCTAGCCTGGCCTGTGTGGCTCAGTGGTTGAGCTTCAACCCAGGAGCCAAGAGGTCACTGGTTCAATTCCTGGTCATTACCAAATTGTGGGCTCCATCCCAGTGGGGGAGGCACCAGATCAAGGATGTTTTTTCTATCACTGATGTTTCTATCTCTCTTTCCCTCTCTCTCTAAAAAAAATCAATACAACATTTTTTTAAAATATGGCCTGCTAGAAACCAAATTCTTACAAGAAATACATTAATCAAAAAATCCATTTCCTTGAGGCTTTGTTTTTTTAATTGTTGTTTACTGTGTCTTATTACACAGACAACATTAATGGGATACTAAGTAGAAGAGAAAAGAAAAAGTTGTCACCCATAATGATGCCATCCGATGAAATAAAATATTTTCATTTGTGTATTCATATGCATCCTTTTTTGTAAAGACCTATTGGGGCAGAGATATAATTTTCCATTACTCTTTTTTTTCACTTAACAATGGCATTTTCTTTTTTGCACTCATAATCTTCCTATTTGCCCAGGGATGCAATTGCATCGGGTGGTTGTACATATTTATTTAACTTGAGGCTTTTAAGGACTGCATAAAGAAGTGATTACTAGCCCAGGTTCTGCAAATACAGGTGGGGCAAAAGAAAGTTTACAGGTGCTTATATGGAAAATCATACATGAATTAATCCTATATAATAAGAGGCTAATATGCAAATCAACCAAATGGCCAAACAACCAGTTGCTATGACGCACACTGACCACCAAGGGGCAGATACTCAATGCCGGAGCTGCCTTCTGGTGGTCAGTGCACTCCTACAGGGGGAGCACCACTCAGCCAGAAGCCAGGTTTACAGCTGGTAAGTGCAGTAGTGGTGGCAGGAGCCTTTCCCACCTCCACAGCAGCGCCAAGGATGTCCGACTGACAGCTTAGGCCTGAGGGTTCCCAGACTATGAGAGGACACAGGCTGGGCTGGGGGAACATCCCCTCTCCCCCAAGTACACAAAGTTTGTGCACCAGGCCTCTAGTAAATACTAATACAAGAATAAACTCTGTGTTTTGCATACTCACAATTGTAAACCTACTTTTGACCCACCCTATCATTTGAATGAGAGTTCTGCCATTACTGGTCTAGGGGGCCTTAGGTTGATTATGCCTCTAATTTTATCTATATTTAAAAATGAAAACAATGATAGCATCTCCTTTAAAGGGTTATTGTGAGAACTAAATGAGACAGAGCACTTAAAATCCATAACACATGACCTGGCTTATAAAACCACTCAATAGATGTTGACTGTTTTTATTATTAATAATAAAGAAATTAGACGCTGGGGTGGGAATGGCTGGGGGAAGAAGGGGTGGGCAATTGGGGTGGCGGGGGAAGGATACACATGTAAAACTTTAGACAATAAAAATAAATAAGGAAATAACAATAAAGAAACTTATTTTCTAGCTGCTACAATTATGCAGAAAGATAAAAGAAAATTCCTCCCGTGCACTTAAGAAGCACAAGATCTGACCTGCAGTTTTGTCCATTGTTATGCAACGTTTCCACCTATATCCATCCTATCTTTCCAGACGCAGCATAAATAGCCAAAGGGCCTGCCCTAGCAGGCACTGGGCAGGATCTGAGCTTTGATCTTGCACAAAGGAGACTTGACTTCACTAATGGCCTCATCCCCCAGAACTGCAGCAAGGAGAGGGAAACAGATCTCACTGAAGTTCAGCTGCCACATTGTGTCAAAAGGAAGTTGAGGCCTTGAGTAGTGAAGCGATTTGTCCAAGGTTGCCCTGAACAGGACTCCAATAGAGCCTCCTGACCTATTTTTACCTTTGTTCACCGCTTCCCTTCCGCTCTTGTTTACAAAGCGTGGAGGACAACGACAGGGATTCCTGCCAAGATCTCACCTTCCCAGCCCTGACGTCTTTCTCAGCTTTCCTGCCTCAATGGTGAGGTCACCTTTCCTGGAAATACCTATGATGTCTTTCCAAAAACCCCCAGCCCTGAGTGTGGCCATGAAATCAGCAGAATCTAAACTAATGGTTACTTATTAAGCATCAGCGAAATAGGTCAGGGAGCTCAGTCCAACCACATTCAAATCCAGAATGTCATTTTCCTAGGGGATCAATGGGAAGCAGAATTTGCCACCAAAAAAAAATATATATATATATGCCTTTTGGAATACTGATTTTTAAGCTGATTATTTTTAAGGAGCAAAAGACTCAGGAAAAAAACACTGACTTTTGCCCTAACTGCCTAAGCGGATTTCAGAGAGAGGACCTGCTCCAGCAAGGGAAATAGCATCACAGATAACTATAGTTTAATATAAACTAGTGTGAGAGAGAGGGACCTATCAAGGTCCACTCACTCAAAGTCTTCTCAGTGTCCCATTGTTGAAGATGGCCCAACAAGGATTTACTTACCAAACATGGGCTTTTTCAATTCCTTGTGGATTGCTTTCTGGTCCAATGAAATTTCAAATCCTAACCCCTGCTTCTCCTTAGCTTCAGAATACTATATAAGATTTATCTGCCCATCTGGCACCTCCAAATGTAGATCTGTGGCATACACATTCAACATTTTCTCCTCTTACTCTGCCTCTGTTTATATTTGAATATTAGCTCAACCAGAAGAACTTAGAAGGTAGGAGAAAAGTTATGGGACTGTAGGGTTCTTTTTTTCCTAGTTGCTTGCTATATCTGTATATTTAATTATTCATTCCTTTCCCTGCTGCTAATTTTCCTAATAGATTATGCAAGGTAGTTACAATTTGACCTGAAAGAAGAAGTGTTCACTATTTCATAGTAAAAGAAATCCATTCTCAAGAATATAATCATAACATACCAAGAGGTTTTACTGACGTATGAATAAGCAAATGAATTACAGTTTATCTACAAATCTATCACTATAGTTAATCAGAAAACAAAAATAAAATGTAAAAAAAAAGAAACATTTCTGGTAAAGTTTGTTTACAAAAATGAAAAATGAAAAATCAATGGGTCTCCACCCAGTGAATTGACTTTCCTGATAGAAGTCTGCAACTTTGCTTTCACCCATCACTGTGTTCAAACATATATGTAGGTTCTGTCCATTTTTGACAGAGAAACCTCAGGCTATGTGAACATAATTTTTTTTTTTAGGATTAAAGAAACAGAGCTCTAGACATTTCCAACATCCTGCATCTACTACCTCAAATTAGCTTAGTTGAGTATTGCCAAATGGAGAGAAATGAATAAAAATGAGGAGCAATTAGCCCAGCTTTAATACGAAAATAATTGTTTCAAAAATGGCTGTAAATGCTTGGTTCTCTTGCAGAGGCTAAATGTTACCAAAGTACAATATAAGTCAGCTCACATTATATCTCCACAAGCTTCAAAAGAGTGAGAGCTGAGTTAATAAGATGTTTATACGTGGTAGGTTTATAAGGAAATATTATTTCCCCTGCTTGCTCTTGGGAAGGCTTGTTTCTTTTTCTCTTTCCATCTGCCCCACATTCTCTACCATGCAGACTCACCTCTTTGTCACCATCCCCAAAGCATAGGCAGGAAAGAGGAGTTCTACCTTGCATGGTAGTTAAGAAAAATCAATACAGATTAACCACACAGCCACTGTGTGCCCTCAGTAATACAAGTTGCTGTGAAAAATGAAAAGACCTGTGCCTGGGTTATGGTACCCACAATCTGTATCTTATTTCCTTGTGACCCAGGTAAGTGTAGCCCCAGCAATGACCTCAGTGCAGGGGAGCAACTGAAGAACCGTTGTGGGCTCTACGCCAGGCTCTTCCACCTTTCAGGGCCTGGAGCAGGCCAGGGCAGGCCCTCACTTTGAGAAGCTTGTTTCCACATCTTTTACATAAGCACCTCCCAGTAGTAGCTACCGTTTGCTTTGGGCCAGGCTGAGCACATTCAGTCTTTGCAACAATCCTATAAGGTAGGTATTGGGATCCTTCATTTTACAGATGTGGAAATTGACAGAAACAGTTCAAGTTGTTCAAGGTTAAATCGTTTTTAAAAGAAGCAAAGCAGGAATTTGAACTCGGGACTCAAACACCATTGCCAAACCCCTCATTCAGATTCTAATCACCAACTTTGTCAGTATCTTTACCTCCCACCTCCACCTCCATTTAGGCCCCAGAGTTCTTTCATGCAGGAATATCAGGCGCATTATTAAATAAATAAATAAATAAATAAATAAATAGCTTGGATCCGGAGTGTAAACCTTGGTTAGAGCCATCAACAATCTCTCTTTTACCATTATTACTGCATTAAGCTATATAACACGAAGTGTTGTTGCCCAGAGTTGTACTAAAGATATATTGCCTAAATATAAAACTAGCCCATTAACTTTTAAGAATTTTCTTCTCAAAATTCCATATGGAATGTGCAAATTAATTAAGCTCTAGTGCTATAAACCGAAAATAATCATCCTTAACCAACTGAAAAGCCACTGTGCCATCCAATAGTCAGAACACCACCAAATAATTAAGCACATTTCTGATATAAAAAGGCACATAAATTTTTTATAATAAAATAACAGTGCACTCATCTTAATGGGCTAAATAAAGGCTGCTGCCTTATCCTTAATATTTCTCCACTCAGAAGCAGGTGTGGAATGAATATTAGGTTCCCAGGGCCCAGCAAGTCCTCTGCTACCTACTTGGCTGGTGATCGATTGTTAGTAAAAACACTTGCTAACTCAGTTTTAAAAGTGATTATTTATTTCTAAAGGGCAATAATCAGAGCAATAACGCTATCTTTCATTTGTGTAGTAGTTAAGGAGATGATTTTTTTTTTTTTACAAACCTGGTTATATATTCAACTCTAGAACATTGCAACAAATTATTTAACCTTTCAAAACCTCATCTATAAAATGGACTTTCTCACTGAGTTATCACAGAAATCACTTACTGTCCTGCACTTGGCACCATGCCTGGCACATAGTGAAGGCCACTCAGTAGAGGTAGCTATAACTTGGAGGTGTTTATGGAAAAGAGAAAAAAAAATCACAGAGAGATTCAGGTTTGGGTTTTGGGGAAGGACAAAGATTGGCTTGGCATTTTCACCTGTCCTTCCTGTCAGAGGTAGTTGGGTTCAGTATCTATCCATCATAACCCCATGAACACGTTGTAGACCATTAATACATATAGTCCGGCTCTAGTACCATAATAGGGATGGATTGCTCAACAGGAATTGCTGTATTTTTCTGTCTCAAGTGCTATTTTTTCCCTGAGGCTTTCTGCCTGTCGCTTTAGGTCAAAAACAAGTGGCCCACGTGTCTAGAAAATCACGTGCTGAGGCACCCTGTCCGAGATTCTGTTGACTCGTGGAAAGGTCATCCACCGGGAGAGAACTTTATTTTTACTCCAGGCTGGTGTGCCTAACTGCAGAGAGTTTGGGTGCTTAATGTCGCTTATTGCTGAGCCGCCCTGAGGTCAGCGATCCTTTCTCCACTAACTCACAAGACTAACAGGCATTATTGTGATATGCCGCATAGGAACCTCCTTGTGGTTCCCCAGATATATTAAATGTATGTAGTGCCACGGGCCATGTAAACTGAAACACGGAAGAAAACATTTTTTTTTATTTTATTTTTGTGATTCCATCAGGGGGAACTTTTGATTTTGCTTTTTGGTTTCTTGGTTGCTCTGACAGAGGTCTTTGGCTTAATGGTCCAGAGTCTGCCCGGGTTAATTGTTTGATTGAATAACAACTCCCAGAGGAGTTGGGAATAAGGAGACTCTGGGCTCTCCACTGCCTCACTCACTGTGTCAGCCACATCATTACCTGAGCCTCTGAGCCTCCAAGTCCCTCGTCATAAAACAACTATGTGGCCTTTAAGACACTCCATCCCATAGCTAAAGGTCTATATTCTACTACTGTCTTTTTCAAATTTGTCTCTTTGTCAACTATTTCATTTCTCTAATAATGCATAGTATGAAATAGAATTAAATGTTATCTAGAAGACATGTAATTAAGTTTGTATATTATTTTCTATAACCAACATGCACTGGTTTAATTTTATTCATAATTACTAACTTTAGGCTTAAAATAGTTCGTATATTAAAGAGAAATGTTGCACCAATTTTATAACCTCTTCTTCTCATATTAATAAAATCATATAAAACACCACCCACACACATCATAAGCTTCATTCTATCACCCAAAAGCGTGATTAGCAAATTAAAGAGTTGGACCTACTCTTACACTTATATTCTCGAGATTTTGTACTCATGGTAAGTAAAGCTCTTGGTCTAAATCACAGCGATTATAAATACGGTACTAAGTAAATATGTCTGCTTTTCACAATTATATGTTTATTTCCCACTTTGCATTATCTAATATAAAAGCTAGATTTTGTTTACACTTTGATGTACTGAAGATTTTTTTAATAATACCTTCTGAAAATATAAGCACAAACATATGTATAAGGCATGAATTTTTGCCCCCTATAAACATGACCTTGTATCCAGGCTTTGCAGGTGGCAGACCAAAGAAATATCAGTGCTTTCAATTTACAGAATTTTACCTTTTCCCTCTTATCTTAAAAAATATATATTCTTTGAAAGAAAGGTTTTTCTCTTTAGTCTAGTTTCTTTACACATGTCTGGAATAAGAGGACACATAAATCGGTTTCAGAAGCAACACTCAGAAAACACAGGAAACTGGAATGAGTGGCAGATACAACTTCTAGGAAAACATTCCTCAGATTAAAGGTTGGCCGGCCAAGTCAATGAGACATAAATGTATTGTGGTTGAGTAGACATGCTGGATCATGCAGAATGAAGTTCAAATCCCAACTCTGCCTCTTACTAGTGGTATGACATTAGGCAGTCATTTAATCTTTGTTGGTTTTTGTTTCTTTATTTATAAAATGGAAGAAATTCTGCCTACTTCACATGATACATGCAAAAATTAAATCATATATATATATATATATATATATATATATATATATATCACGCTAGTGCATAATAATCACCCATAAATCATGGCGGTTATTATTATTTCTATTGTTGTTAATAAGTCAGAAAGAATGTGAGCATGGGGCTGAGTGCACACCAGGTTTTGCCCATGACCTTGTATCGAAGCTTTGCAGGTGACACACCAAAGAAATATTGGTGCTTTCAATTTACAGAATTTTATACTTCCCCTGTTATCTTTAAAAAATATCCTTTGAGCCGAAACGGGTTTGCCTCAGTGGATAGAGCATCGGCCTGTGGACTGAAAGGTCCAAGGTTCGATTCTGGTCAAGGGCACATACCTTGGTAGCGGGCACATCCCAGTGGGAGGTGTACAGGAGGCAGCTGATCGATGTTTCTAACTCTCTATCCCTCTCCTTTCCTCTCTGTAAAAATCAATAAAAAATATATATTAAAAAAATATTCTTTGAAAGAAAGGTTCAGGCAGCAGCACTAGTTTCCCTAGGAGGGTCCTACTATACCCAGGGTGAGGGAATTGGAGCTTAAAGACATGCAGGAAACTGACAGCACTGAGGGCCTCTAAGGAAGCATAACACATCCTCCCTACCCCTGGCTGAGACTGCATTATGGCCTAGGAGCTTCTTTCTGCCCTCTGGCACTTACTCCATTTCTCTGTTCTCATGCCAGTCTTCCTAACATACTCTGTGTCCCTCTCGCAAGAGTCATTCGCCACACCTAAGTTCAGTGACAGGTAAGTTGGATGGCCCTCATTATGTCTCTGCCTCTACCAAGAGAAGAGGGAGACTAAGAGATGAGCCACAAGCAGAGAATAAGAGCTTGACTTGGCAAGTCTCACACATACACACTCCACACAGTGATTGTAAAATCACTTTAGTGACATAATGCTTTTCATGAAATAGAAAGTATCAGTACACACTCTATTCAGTAAAGAAAGTATTACTTCATTAAACTTGTATTTCAGTTACGTATGTATATGCATATGTGTGTGTCTGTGTATACATATGTGTAAATTAGGTTGCATAATTCTTTTTTTTCTCATTTGTAATAGGAGACCTTTAAGGTACCTTTTAACTAGAAAGCCTCGGTTCAATAACTCTCCAAAATCTGTAGAGCAGAGATTTACAATGGCAGGTGTTATAAAGACTTTGGTTTTATTGGGTTGGCCTATTTTCCCCCATAAGAAAATAAATTGTTGCCTGGCTGATGTGGGTCAGTGGTTGAATGTTGACCTATGAACCAGAAGGTCATGGGTTCAACTTCCAGTCAGGGCACATGGCACATACTCAGTGGGGTCCATGCAGGAGGCAGCTGATCAGTGGTTCTCTCTGATCACTGATGTTTCTGTCTCTTGCTCCTTTTCCCTTCTTCTCTAAAATCAATAAAAAATGTATTTTTAAAAAAATAATAAAATAAAAAGAAAGAAAATAAATTGTCTCCTCACCTATAAGTGTCATGTTAAAAGAATATAAGTGGGGCTACAATTAATCCCCAAGAAGATGAGGAGTCTTCTGGAAATTAGGATACCATGTAAAGGGAGCTCAGTGATTGATGCTTGAAGCATGCTTTGGACTCTATGACCCATCTCCTGGGTTCAGCACCACACTTTCATATGCAGTACTCCATCCAGAAAGAGTTGGCCTGCTCGTGAAGATCTGAAGAGGGAAAAAGAAAAATGTTGGGAGGAAGGGATGGGGGATTTTCTCCCAGTACGCACACATGCATGAGCTTATACACTCACATAGGTGCCCACCAAGAAGCCAGAAGATGTACCACGCACCTGCCAAGCTTCCATAGGCCAATGGAAGTCTGTTATGGGTCAGTAACAGAGAAGGCCTGCCTGGGATTCCAAAGCTCTCTGAAACCTGTTTTTTATTCTGCTTCCCCTTGACACAGAATAAATCACTTCATTCCCCTCTCACCCAGGCAGTTAATTGATTTACATTTGAGGACTAGAACTGCCAAGGTCAGAGGTCGGCAAACTGTGGCTCATGAGCCACATCGGCTCCTTGGCTCCTTGAGTGTGGCTCTTCCACAAAATACCATGTGCAGGCACACACATACCGTGCGATTAAAACTTCGTGGCCCATGCACAGCGGTCAGTTTTCGGCTCTCAAAAGAAATTCCAGTCATTGTACTATTGATATTTGGCTCTTTGACTAATGAGTTTGCTGACCACTGGCCAAGGTGATCAGTCACTCCAAATACTGGTCGGCATAGATTCCCCGATTAAAAATGTAAACAGGAAAGCTCTTATAGTCAGAAACATGGTCAGCAAGTACAAACACAGAGCAAGGGTATCTAGTCGGAAGACCTTCCCTATTGGTTCTCCAGTCAGTCTAACGAGGTCAAACAGCTGCAAATGCTCATGTTGCAAGCTGGGCCCTCTTCTCAATTCCGTGGCTCACCACACTCCTATTAGCACATCAGTTCTTCAGATGATGAAATGTGGTCAGCTTGGTCTAAGCCACCAAATTCCATAGTCTGACATTAAGACCACACCCAAACCCCTTTTTTTGTCCTCACAGGTTTCCAAATTGTGGCCATCTAAGTACAGACCGGTAAGGCCCTTGGTTACTACTGAAAATGTTCGTCTCTATCATCATTAGTGAACTTTCTATCTCAATCCTGGGATGCCAGGATTCTGAGGATGCCTTACCTCTACCACCATGTATGAACACAAAGCCAAGAGACCCCAGTTCAGCATCTGCTTTTTATTCTAGTTGATCTTATGCAGAGGGTTTGTCACTATTTGCTTTTAGTGTTAGTTCTTATTCTGGTTTATTTTCCAAATCAATAATCTTTTAATAATTTGAACATGTCCCCTGGGAGAGGTTTGCAATTAGAAAAAAAAAATGTTTAATCAAAGAAATAAACACATACATTAGTAATGAAAGAAACCGGCCTGAGACATCTCTCCTGCAAGTCTCTCACAATCCCCAGCAATGACTGTTCTAGAGGGTTCTGAGAGAATAACAGCATCTATTTACTTGCTTCCCCACCCCAGTGCAAACTACAGTTAAACTTTAATCAATTTTTAAAATATTTTTTGTTGTGTTATTTCTTTAAACTCCATATTTTAGAAATGTATTTCTTTAAGACAAAAGAATAAGCAGTTCTTCTTACCATTAGAGTTTCATCCCAGGTCCATCATGTCAGGAGGTAGGAAAATCTGGGGAGCAGAGCAGCTACAGGAAGGTATGGTGGGCTTGTGAACAAGGAGCATGGTTGGTGTGGTTCAGTGGTTGAGCATCAACCTATGAACCAGAAGGTGATGGTTTGATTTCAGGTCAGAGCACATGTCTGGGTTGCAGGCTTGATGTCCAGTATGAGGCATACAGGAGGCAGCCGATCAATGATTCTCTCTCATCATTGATGTTTCTCTCTCTCTCCCCTCTGTAATCAATAAATATGTACTTTAAAAAAAGAAAAGAATGCAACACCATTATCATTCTATTCAACATGAGTCTCATTTGGTGGGCCATCATTTCAGGAATAAATACATTGTACATTCCTTTGTATGTCTTCAGTATTGACAAAGTCCACTGCTTCAGGAATTTTGATCATCAACATGTTAACCATAATTTTCAAATCAAAACTCTAGACACAGTGTCTGAGATTAAATTTGTTCTGATGTCATCATCTCTTACAAAATGTCTTATCTGATCAAATTTTGGGCACCCCTTCACATTTGTTTTGATGTTAAAATAATTCTGATTCAATTTTAAACTCTTCAAATTACCTAACTTCATTGAATAGCACTTGGGAAGATTCACTGTCTCTCACCCCCATTTCAGTCCAGAGCCTTTGCATTACTCTCAACTTGACAGGAACCTGTAGAGAATGCCTGGGAAGGCACGTGGGCATTTCTTTAAATTGTCAGCCAAGCCCAAGGCGACAGGCAAAGCCACACCCTGGGAATACGCTTTGCCTGTTATCAGTTTGACCTTCATTTCAACCCAGGTGTGACAGGGTAGTGGGTTTTGATATGTAAAAACTTATGACATGCTTGGGCCACTTCAAGAATGCAAATAATCTCCTTTGTCTTGACTTTTGGTGAAACTTCCTGGTATTTGGGGGTATAAAATAAACACGCTGCATGGGTTCTGGGTCATTGTTTCTCCCTCAGAAGAGGAGAGCGGTCCCACCCGGTCCCAGCTTTTTCCTTCCATTTTGTGTCTTGTCGCTTACTTTCTTTTATTTCTCAATCTCCAGCTCCTCTACTCAGAAACTGGACCCGCTCTCTAGCCACGCTAGACACGGAAAAGAGCGAAAATAGTTACAGGTCTTAAAATATTCGTCAACTTTACAACTAAAACAATGTACGTGCATATACATAATTGAATCTGGGCTAGCATGCATACATGTGTCCTCATTAATCTCTGAATTTCTTCAGCCTGTGATTCAATTTTTGTGACACATATGTTTTTATTGTATTACTGCCCTGGATCATTCTGTTACTACTTATCAAATAACTTAGGATTTCTCAGTTATTTCACTGATTTTTGGAGACAATGGGTGAGAATATGTGAAACTGAGGCTGTCTCAGAGAAACTGACATATGGGCAAGGAAAGACCTCCACTGGAGGGAAGTTGTGGCAGAAGGCATGCCCAGGGCACTGTGCACTTAAAGGAGGGAAGATTCCAATGATCATCACCATTGTAGTGACATTTTTTGAGCACTTTCTATCTTCATATATTATCCCAAGTACTTTCTGTGCATGATCTCATTTAGTGCTCAGAAAAGCCTTTATGAACCCCGTTTTATAGATGAAAAATGGGCCTGGAGAGATCGCTTAGAACTGATAGAGCCTAGATCGGAACCTAAGCCTTCCCGATTCCAGAGACAGTGCTCTGGGATCTGAATCTGCTCCCGAACCAGACGTAATACCCATTAGACCTTTAAGAAGCTTCATACCTTCTGGGTGTCATTCTAGCCTGGCCCCTTGAATCACTCTTGACAGTATTCCCACCTGCTTCAGAATGAAGCATGTGCTTAGGGTCCTGAAACCAGGAAAATATCTTCAGTGGGATAAGCAATCAGAAGTCAACTTTTCATGCTTTACTTTGAGCAATTCTCGTATCTAATGTAATTTACCATTCCTGACTCCTCACACGTTTCCCCTGCACATGTTCTTTTTTGACTATTTATTATATTTTTCTTTTTTTTTAGTCCTCACCCAAGAGTATTTTTCCATTGATTTTTAGAGAGAGAGGAAGGGAAGAGAGGAGACAGAGAGATAGAAACATCAATGTGAGAGAGACACATCAATTGGTTGTTTCCTGCACCCACCCCAAGCAAACCTGGGAATAAAACCTGCTAGAGATCAAACCTGCAACCAAGCCATATGCTCTTGACAGGAATTGAAGCTGGAACCCTTCAGTCTACAAGCCAACACTCCACTAAGTGAAACTGGCTAGGGCTTGAGTATTTATTATCATAATTAATATTTATTGGACACATTACTGTGCAAAATATGGAGAAAACAGACACCACACACACACACACACACACACACACACACACACACTCTTTTGGCTTTTGATCCAAATATTTAGATTTCAAACACAATGTTTTTGGCAGGTTGATTCTGTATGAAGAAAATGAACATTTGCAGGAAATGTCAGATGCTTATTTTATGATCAGTGTAAGGAGTAATTTACCCCACACAAAGATTTGGACTTGGCAAGCAAGCCCAATCTACCTACCCACATGTGCTATTTCCTTGCCACAATTTTTTAGGAAATGGACATTTTTAACTCTCAGTAAAATGCAGAGGCAGGGGAGGTAGTTGTTGGGGCCAGCATGGCACCTGGGTTAGAGGCATTAGAAGTCTTTGCTTACCCTCCTTATAATAATGGATAAATGCAGGCCAACTCTTCTGAGTTAAACATTTTTAAGAGACATGAGACATATTTATTCTACTTATTCCTCTTTCACAATCTTACAAATGAGTCCAGAAGCACATAAGAAAGATAACTCACTCCAGCATTCTGGTTTCAAAACTTTCTGCCCATGTGGCATTTCTCCCCTAGAGATATAATCTGCAGCCCAGACATTCCATGACTTCCATTTGAGAAACAGTGCCAGTTTCAGGTGACATGACATTGATGACTGTAAGATAAAAGAACACTAAACACAGGACTTGACAAAGTTTGTTGCTTAATAGTTCTCAACCACGAAAAGTATGGTCTAGTGAAGACAGGAGAAAGTCACATCTCTGTGGTAACATTACATAACAATTGCAAATTTCCACCAAAAGAAACTAAGCACTTTCACAATTCAGAAAGCTAGACGGTTTATTAACGATCTATGAGCAGGCATGAATGTTAAGTCTAAATGGACCATGGAACAGAAGGGAATTTTAGTCCCGTGCTTTCATTCTCGAGTTAAGTGTATTATTCATGGCCATGCAATTGGTAAGTAGCAGAGTTGGGGCATGAACACAAATTCTTTGGGTCATTTCATCTAGAGCTCTTGCCAATGTCCCATGCTGTCCCTGCTTTTTTAATCCATAATGCAAAAATATACAGGAATGAATATGTAACTCCAAATCCCCAGATTCTGAATCTTCTCAGCATCTTTACAAATTATGTTAACCCAGAGATGAGGACTCCAAGCCATTAACCATGGGTAGTCCCCCAACAAATCCCAAGATATCTTAATAGAAGACATTTCCAACAGGGCTTCTGTTCATCCTGCAGGTAAAACATCCCATCCAGGGTCCAATCTAATTGTGTACTACTAGTTGTTAGATATTTTGACTATCACTCCTGCTTACAGGGAAATCCTGAAGGTACCAGAGCATTGAATTTATACATATCACTTCTTTTTCTTTTCTTTATTGATTAAGGTATTATATATGTGTCCTTATCCCCCCATTGCCTCCTCTATGTCCCCACTCATGACCTCACCCCTCTGGGGTCTGTGACCATTGGTTCGGCTTATATATATGCATAAAAGTCCTTTGGTTGATCTCTCCCCTTACCCCCAACCTCCCCTACCTTCCCTCTGAGGTTTGATCTTCCTATTGATGCTTCTCTGTCTCTGGATCTATTTTTGTTCATCAGTTTATGTTGCTCATTATATTACACAAATGAGTGAGATCATGTGATATTTATCTTTCTCTGACTGGCTTATTTCGCTTAGCATAACATTCTCCAGTTCCATCCATGCTGTTGCAAATCGTAAGAATTCCTTCTTTTTTACCACAGCATAGTATTCCATAGTATAGATGTACCAAAGTTTTTTAATCCATTCATCTGCTGATGGGCACTTAGGCTGTTTCCAAATCTTAGCTATGGTAAATTGTGCTGCTGTGAAC
This sequence comes from Lasiurus borealis, assembly GCA_004026805.1. Lineage (NCBI taxonomy): Eukaryota > Metazoa > Chordata > Mammalia > Chiroptera > Vespertilionidae > Lasiurus > Lasiurus borealis. The sequence continues at coordinate 20,183 of PVJN01029651.1, forward strand.
ATAGAGGTACACATATCCTTTCGGATTGGTGTTTCTAGTTTCTTGCGATATATTCCTAGAAGTGGGATCACTAGGTCAAATGGGAGCTCCATTTCCAGATTTTTTGAGGAAACTCCATACTGTTCTCCACAGTGGCTGCACCAGTCTGCATTCCCACAATATTTACACAATATTTCCAGGTTGTTAAGACCAAATTATTCAGGTAACATGGAGAAAATGTTTCACTGACTCTGAAGGAAGCTGCCTTAATTTTCTTCCTCATAGCTGTAAATTCTAGCCATGTAAGAAGAAGACATCTGACAAAGGGTAGCCTTTTTAATGTTTGCTTAATAGTCTCAAGTAACTTGCTGAACCGCTAGTGGAAGCCATTTAAAAAGGTCATGCTCTTTCTATCTCACTCATCACATAGTTTTGGCACCTTGTTTATGAAAATAACTGGAATTATAAAAAGAGAAGGATCCACTGGGTTGCTCTACACCTGACATAAAATTGCATTATTATAAACCAGTTCAATAGGAAAAAGGCAGCCCATCTCTCAGCCTATTGATGAAATAACAAACTCCCACTGCTCTGTAATAAATATTGTATGTGTCAATTAAATTATAAGAGAGTTTGGAATTGTGCCTCTTGGTATCTGGCATGGTGCCTCAGACTTCAGTCTCCTCATCTCATTTTGCTGGAGCAAAACTGCAGTGCTGTAATCTAAGGGCCAAAAGTTTTTAATTAGCCTTTAAGAACAAACCCACAATTTTGGCAAGTGCCTCTGCTAGCAAGGACCTTTAGAGATGATGTCACGTTTTGCATGGAGAAAGATTCATTTCTACTGTGACATTTAGATGATTTTTTTTAAAAGCTACTCCATAAATTTAGCAATATATGCCTTGTGCAGCTTTAAACATCAAGTTCTCTTTTTCTTCATATCATTGGTGTTCCATTGCTCATTTGTTTTTTTAATGACATCTGATTAGTGATTATTTTCAGTTGACTAATAAATGTAATGTCTTCTTTGTATGCTGTGTGAGTGAGCTAAGGATAACATGCCCCTTCTGAGTCAGCCACTGTGTGGCCTTCAGGGAGGATGGATGACCCTGCTCAGGGCTGAAATATATAACTTCTCCAAAAGGCAGCCTGGCCTTTAATACACAGCACGCTCTGATATAAGGTCATAAATGTTTCTCACCCATTTCAATCAGTTCTATTGGCAAACTTACTCTGTCTGTAAACTGGCCGGCTAAAGATTTGATGGCGCTTCAAATGTTTAATCCATCTTCTATTTAAAGTCAGTAACATCATGCCTTATTTGTTTTTTCCATATAACTATTTAAGAAATCCTTGAGAGAATGGTCCAGGAAAAGACTATCTAAAATTTATTTCAAAAAGGCCAAATGTTGGATCTCAGTGTTTCTGTCTAGTCTGGGAATTTGGAGCATCAAGGCTAAATATCTGAGTAGAACATTGCATATAATATTCATTTTCTAACTGAATATTAGCTGGACTTCACCAAACAATTCAGGTCTACACATCCAATTCATATTCAAAAAGCCACATAAATGCTTTCCCTAAGTAAGGAAAAATAAGAGAAAGAAATGTGGAACCCCTGGCTTGTTATAGATTTCTTAGAGGAAATGTAAATATTCTCAGCTAACGAAGGTTAATAATGTGTTAAAGAAATTTTAAAATGAGTGATGTCACTGCTGGTTGGTGGAGGTGTAGGCTATGGGTGGAGCAGTCCTGCCTTAAGAATACAGAAGTTTGCCAAAACTGGTTTGTCTCAGTGGATAGAGCATCGGCCTTCGGACTAAAGGGTCCCAGGTTCGATTTCGGTCAAGGGCATGTACCTTGGTTGCAGGCACATCCCCAGTGGGGAGCATGAAGGAGGCAGCTGATCGATGTTTCTCTCTCATTCATGTTTCTAGCTCTCTGTCCCTCTCCCTTCCTCTCTGTAAAAAAATCAATAAAATATATATTTTTTTTTAAAGAATCCAGAGGTTTGGTCCCAGCTCCTCCTCTAACAGACTCCACCTTGTTGGGCAGGATATTTGCCTTCCTGAAGCTCAATTTTCTCATCAGTTAGATGATAGAGTTGGCCCTGGGTCCCTCAGGTCCCATTCAACTCTAACATTGAAGCTGTGAGTTTATGAAATATTTGAGATGGCTAAAATAGGAGGAGGAGGCAGATGACATATTGGGCTCAAGAGCTCTGACCAGGAAAAGTTATAGGAGTTAAGAAGTGGAAAAAATAAGACACAATTATATTTTAAAAAAAAATGTGGGGAAGGCCTGGAAAATAACTAAAAGAAGGTAAAAACTAACAGCAAAGTCCATTTCCAAAGGTGTGGAAAGTAGAATTGGCCAACAAAACAAATAAATAGGAGGCAAAGAGCATAGTAAAAATTAAAATATTTGTCCTTGGTGTGAGAAAAGAAAAGAGAGAATGTCCAATGAAAATTTAGGCCATCATATATTCATACTGCCAGATTCTTCAAAAGAAAATCTGTACCTAGTGGTAAAGATACATTTTTCTCAATGTAAACTCCTATTATCCTTTGTCTATTTGTCTGTGATTTCAGCCAGACTGGAGTCTCATATGATGTGTTATGGAATCACAATTACAGAATGAATTCAGGAACATGATAAAACACTGCCTCTTGCTGTAGCATGAATGTTTGTGTTCCTCCAAAATTCATTTGTTGCAATCCTAACCCCCATTGTGATGGCATTAGCAGATGGGGCCTTTGAGAAGTGATCAGTTGATGAGGGTGGGACCCCGCATGAGTGGGATTATAAAAGAGGCCCACCGTGGAAGGACACAGGGAACTGTACAGTTGGCAACATGGGAAGAGGGTCCTCACCAGAACCTGACCCTGCTGCCATTCTGACCTAGGGTTTCTCTGGAACGATGAGAAATAAATGTTTGTTGTTTAAGCCACCCAGGCTGTGGTGTTTTGCAATAGCATCCTAAATGGACTGAGACAGAGACAGAGAAAAGTGTCCAATGTCACAAAGCACGTAGGAGACAAAACCAAGATTCACATGTAAGCCCTGAGATGCTGGAGCCTCTTGGCAGCTTCTTTGACACAAAGAAGTCTTTAATAACAAGTAAGTGTTGAACAGAGAAGTAAGCTGGCACCGGGGGTCGGGGAGGGGAGGAAAGGAACGTGATAGTGACACCTGAAGAAGAGCAGGCACAGAGCTGCTCCAGGCGAATGTCAGATCGTCACACTTGCCTTTGATTCACAAGGTCGGCATACCACTATCACATACAAATGCCTAAAACAACATCACACATTTTAAAGCCCTGGCTGGTGTGCTTAGTGGATAGAGCATCAGCCTGTGGACTGAAGGGTCCCGGGTTCAATTCCAATCAAGGGCACATGCCACAGTTGTGGGCTGGGTCCCCAGTGGGGGTCATGCCAATCAATGATTCTCTCTCTCTCTCTCTTTCTTTTTTTCTGTCTCTCCCCCTCCCTTCTCCCTTCCTCTCTGAAACCAATAAAAATATATGTGTGTGTTTTTTTTAAATCACCTTGATAATCCCAATGGAGTACAGAATTACCTTTTGATGCAAATTCAGGATTGGCCAACCATCTCCATCTCAGCTGAGCTGCAGAGATATTCTCTGAAAGTCCTTCCTGGCGACAGGGCCAGGATCCCTGGTAAGGAAGCCCTCACTTCGAAGTTGGTAAGGAAGCTGGTAAGGAAGCCCTCACTTCGAAGTTGTTGTCAGTATAGACAAGTTCTCCCATAAATGGAGAACAGGAACCCACCCACCTCTGACTGTCCCCCTAACCACCAGCTGAGTGCTCACTGAGAGAGAGGGAAGAGGATTCCCCAGTCCTGGGGTTCAGGAGAGATTCCAGGGGTCAGAATGGAGCAAAGGGAACAGATGAGGTTGTTGGCTTTGGCCACTATGCCCACAACAGGCTACAGTTGGTGGGCAGCATGCATGTCCGTGGACACCCCTGGGGCTGCCGAGCCAGAATGTGGCATCTCAGGGGGGCTGCTGTGAAGAGAAGGAACAGCGGTGGCACTCTGGTCCAGACCAGTTCTAAAACACATTTTACAATTCTGGGCTCAGGACAGTCTTTATGCTTTGTGCTCTGTCTTCCAGAAATAACCCTCCTGTTCCTCAAAGAAAGGAAAGGTAATTCTAGCCCTAGGGTTCTTTTTCAAAAGAATAAAATGGCCATCTTAGCCCAAGCATTCCTAGGAAACTATTTCTTTTGCAAGTTATATTTCAATCTTGATCTCCAATTCCAATGTTAAGTCCATAGGATGTTATGTATGTATGTATCAACACTGCCAGGAATAAGGACTCTACACACCCTTTCCACTGGCCTACACCTCTCCCCACCTTCCCCCACCCAAACTCCCCACCCCCGCCCCCGCCCCCACACCAAAAAAACACACAAACAAAAATTCAAGGTTGGAATCCTGCCCTGAGGAAAGCAGGAAAGGGAACTCATATTTACTGACACTTTCAGATACACCACTGAACCTTCTATCTACCCTACTGTGAAGCACCCCCATTTACAGAGAAGGACACCGAGGTTCAGGGGCTTCCACCTTCACATGACTCCCTCTTGCTAAATAATTTTAATATGTGTGCATTCAGAAAGGCAGGCAGAGGTCATTAAGAAATGTGATCTGCTCTGTCATGGATTGTAGACACATCTAATGGGGTTAACAGAAGCCACACGGAGAGCCCACCCTCTGGGGTAGAAAGGGCTGTCGGCTACATTGTGAAATGTTCGAGGCCGCAGTCTGACTTCAAAGGAGTAACACTTGTGTCTCCTTAATGTACTCACCCATCTTTGACCAGCCAGTTTAGGAAATCTCTTGAAGGAGGAGTGGAAGGTGGAAGTGATCTAGATTGAGACAGGGAGTGCCCAGGGGAGTGGGTGAATTGCATTGGGTCAAGGAGCATTGAGGGCACAAGGCACAGAACGAGGAAGATGGCTCCAAATGGGACGGAGGTGACCCAGGTCCTGCCCGCCAATGAGGCAAATTGGGGAAATGGGTGATTGAGCCACGTTTTCCAAAGAAGTAATGCAAAATGGGTTTTGATTGTCTGGTGACTTAATAATAAAGAACAGCCATTTATTTATTTCACTTCCTAAGATAAATAACTGATCCTTCAAACCCCATGTTGCGGAACTTGGCTTATATCCCATTTGCTTCTAGATCCAGTCTTTTTTTTTTTCCATTAACTTTAATATGTTGGTTATTAAAGTGTAACTTACTAAGAAAACCTAAGTTATGAAAACTAAAAATACTAGTAAGCAATGAATGTTAGTTAGGATTACTTTTATTTTTTTAAGTGTATTCAAAAGTAACGTTTGTATTACCTCATTATTTTATTTCCAGTAAAGAACCGAGTTGTTGTTGTTGTTATTATTGTTGTTGTTGTTGTTGTTTAAGAAGAAATACAAACATTCTGAAAGGTTGTGCCTATTTTTTCTAACTTCCTTGGACACGGGTGGCTGGGCCAACAATAGAAATCAGCATTAGGAACACGTGATTCCCCTCTTCAATGGGGTCATAAACATATTACAAGTAAATGCCAAAATAATGACTTTCTTTGGACATCTTTTTTAATTAGAGCTGAAGAGTTTGGAAAAATAATAACCACCTGGCAAGCCAGCTCCTCTTTGAAAGCTGAATTGAAATCAAATGAGAGAAATAATTAGGACAGCTGGAAATAATAAAAACAATAGATAGCAGACACATCTTTGACAGAACACAACAAACCAAAGAGACATTATATAGTGTAAAATCTCAATTGTGTCATAGCTCACTAATTCTCTCTCCTTTCCTCCCACTCAGTTGGCAATCACAATGAAAAAACACTGTATATCAATATGCAAAGCCAAAAGCAGTAACACTGTTACAGCCTGATTGGGCATGACAACAATAGAAGTAATAGCTATTGCAGGAATATTATATCTAAATAGACACAATACTGCAATTTGAATAAATCACTGTTTCTCCTTTTTTGTACCTAGTATGGAGTGCCAATTTTTACTTCTTATAAGTTGCTTGTGGACTAATCCCTACTTTTTGAGTTAAAACAAGTCTTAAGCTTGTTTTTT
>PVJN01029652.1:0-26248 GCA_004026805.1 Lasiurus borealis
GCTCAGTGGATAGAGCGTCGGCCTGAGGACTGAAGGGTCCCAGGTTCAATTCTGGTCAAGGGCATGTACCTTGGTTGCAGGCACAGCCCCAGTAGCAGGTGTGCAGGAGGCAGCTGATCGATGTTTCTCTCTCATCGATGTTTCTAACTCTCTATCCCTCTCCCTTCCTCTCTGTAAAAAATCAATAATATATATATATATATTTTTAAAAAGCACTTTGAGACCATTTAGTGTAGGGAGAAGGGCTCTTTAAAAGCTTATAACCTCAGAGGATAGTACTATAGTCACTATCATACAGGAATTGCTTAGTCAGAGTGATGACCCTGAGTCATCGCATTCTATCAGCCTTTTCTATCTCAGGACTTCTCCCTGCAATAGCAGTTTGTTGGACTTTTTCTCATTACCATGTCTTGTCTTTTTTGGGAAACATCTTACTACCAATGTTTTTAAAGTAAGAAAATTGGGGTAGGGGAGAGTATTAATGATTTTATAGTTTTGCCAGTGTTTTCAAACACATTTCTTTAGGGCGGTGGTTCTCAACCTTCCTTTTGGTTGGGTTAATTTGCATACTCGCTCTGATTGGCTGGTGGGCGTGGCTTGTTGGTATAGTGGAAGTATGGTCAATTTGCATATTACTCTTTCATTAGATAGGATAAGTATGTTTATATAATAAATATTCTACCTGGCATCACTCCATTTTAAGTTACACCCTATTTCTGGCCACTTAAGATTGCATGTCCTGGTGCCACTGATTACTTTGTTAATCTGAAGAGTTATATGGCCTACAGTTTTTCTTTTGGCATCTTTCGAAAATGTTTACTTCTGAAGACTATAAGTATTATAAGTTTAATAACTGAAAAATTTAGGATCATCATAAGCCAGCAAAAACAAGTTTGCATTTGCTTTTTAGAGGGGACAGAAAGAAATGAGGACATAGGTTTTCTACCTCCTCCTGAAATATTTCTGTTTTTAAAATTTGTATTTATTTTATTGCTATGTAAAATGCTGCTTCAAGGGGTCTCCTTAGCTATTTGATTTGAAGATAAGTCGTGAGGAGCAGATTACAGTAATACTCTTAAGTCTGCCAGCATGATTATATTTGTTCGGTTTCTTAATCTGTGAAGTGTCTGTAGGTTTTAAGGTAATGGTGTCTCTTTATTTAATTTACTAACTAAATTTCATCAGTCAGCATTGAAAAAAGCACTTTCTAATTTGGTGGGGAAGGATTTTTTTGGGTAGAAGTATAGTACATACCTTAGTGCCCACAGAATCTATTGTATAAAATGCCTCGGCACAGGACATTACCCCGCCACTACATTTTTGGTTAAGAGAACAGGAAACCCACAAACTGTAATATCACTTACTCCGCATTAGTCAATTTTGAAGACTTATAATTGTGTTTTTTTCTTTTTTTAAAACCAGTACTTTAGTCAGAATGACATAATTTTCTATGTTGGAAAAGGTTTAAAAATATAACAGCTATAATGATTTTATTAATACCCTGATATATAAATTCTTTTTAAAAAATATATATTTTATTGATTTTTTACAGAGAGAAAGGGAGAGGAATAGAGAGTCAGAAACATCGATGAGAGAGAGAGACATCGATTAGCTGCCTCCTGCACGCCCCCTACTGGGGATGTACCCGCAACCAGGATACATGCCCTTGACTGGAATCGAACCCGAGATCTTTCAGTCCACAGGCCGACGCTCTATCCACTGAGCCAAACCGGTTTCAGCACTGAAATATAAATTCTTGACAGCAACTGCTCTTGTGAGCAAATATTTTAATATGCCAATAACCAGAGTGTCAGCTGAGTGTCTGGACTTTTAAGTGCTAAATAGTTGTTTTGAAGCTTCGGTTTCATGTTCTAGATTTCTGCACATTTCTGGTGTTCTTGTGGCCTCTGAGCGACTGCCATCTGGATGGGACTTCTTTCCAGGGAAGAGGGAACAGTCATTTCCCTCGTCTGCTGCGAGGAGTTAGCTTCGCTACCGATGCTGCAAGAACTCGCCTTGCACCTAGATGGGCTTTACCAAACCCAGCATTTCTTTCCTCAGAGAGCTCTGCTGTTAAAATGATGATGAAATATTCAAGTAAATATTTCCTCCATTTATCAAACTTTCACACATTTAAATATTTCATACTAAACTGAGGCTCTATGCTTTCGAAATTATAAGAAAATTCTATCTTAAAAGCTTTTGCAGTGTTAGAATTGAAGTACTAACTACATAGTTCTCTGTAGCTATTTTTTATATATATATATATATATATATATATATATATATATATATGTGTGTGTGTGTATATTTTTTATTGATTTCAGAGAGGAAGGGAATAGGAGAGAGAGATAGAAACATCAATAATGAGAGAGAATCATTGATCGGCTGCCTCCTGCACGCCCCCCACAGGGGACCAGGCCCACAACCCGGGCATGTGCCCTTGACCGGGATCGAACCCCGGACCCTTCAGTCCACAGACTGATGCTCTGTCCCCTGAGCCAAACCAGCTAGGGCTTTATAACTCCTTTGTCAGGTGGTATACAGAGAAGATAGTGCTGTCTTCTACCCTTTTGAGGTTTGCATTTAGTATTTTTGAGCTATTTTCTATCCTATTCTTTTACTTAAGCTACCATATGACATCACTAAATTATTTTTGACTGCCAAATAATAATGTGCTTTGTTTTTTATATTGCTAGACCAATCATCTTTCATAGAAATGAGTGTGAAAAGCAAAAGATGAAATTCCTGTCCAAAAGTAGTGTTAAAAGATGTTGGTATTTCTTATTTGGATATTTGTAATATTTTCCATAGGAGTTTGGTGTCGGGATGCAAAAATACCATGATTTAGGGTATAAACCAGAGGTCAGCAAATTATATTTCGTGGGCCAAATCCAGCCAATTCTGTAAGCTAATAATGTTTTTTTCCATTTTTAAAGGGTTGAAAAAAATAAAGGGGGCAGCAGAAGCCTTATATGGCTGCAAAGCCTTTAATATTAACTACCCATTTTTTACAAAAAGTTTGCTAGACACTTGTTATATGGATTCTTGAGTTTTAAAGTGGAAGAATAACCTGTTCATTTTTAGAAAGTCTCTAATGGAAACTATCAGTGGTTAATAATTGTATATTCTGAATATTGTGTAATTCAGAAATGAATTACTTTAAAATGATTGCATATATTGGTAAGTTGACATAGAAAGATAACTGAGAAGACTGCGAAACAGCATGTTCATATTCTACTTCCCAGTGAAAGCTGGTAAGAGGTTACAATTAGTTTCATTTATTCCTAATTTTTTATCTGCCAGATTATACTGCCTGAGTTTGTTTATTTTTTTTTTGGATGAACGTATTACTTTATTTATTTATAGTGAGAAACAGGTGCACATGTTTGTGTTGTGTTTATACATTTTGAAGAGAGAAACTGAATGGAAATTTCCAGTTAGCTTGTGACTGATTTTCATCTGATGAGAATCAGAGGGTTTTTTTTTATTTAAGGAATGTAGTTTATGTGCACCACTTTTAAACTCTTATCATCTTTGAACTTAAAACACCTTTTCCTTTAAAGCTTTTATTAGATAATGGAGCACCTGAAAATGTCAACACTGAGGCTTCATCACACTTGTTTTTTGTTTTGTTTTGTTTGTTTGTTTGTTTGTTTGTTTATCATTTCCTTAATTGAAACCTAATGATACTGCTTTAGAGCAGCTAGGTAGAAATATAAAAGCAACATGGCTTTTTAAGAAATTGACAGGAACTGTGTCCTCATAGTTTGTCTTGCCAAGATGGCTAGTTCTGCATGGATTGTCTACAGCAAATGTTTTCGCGTCCAGGTTCATGTTTCAGACTTTGTGGATTGAAGAGATGCGATAATAATTATACGGCAAGTAGCCTGCTAAAAGAACAGTAGGATTTCCATAGGTTTTAAGAATTTCTCTTTTATCCCTATACCTTGCTCTAAATTCTCCTTAGTTTCTTTCCCCTAAGACAAGCATTTTCGTGGGTTTATAAATATAATGCAGAAAAAAATGAATTCATGTAAATGGCATTGTGGTATCTCTCTCGTTTTGCTCCTGGCATTATTCGCTCCGCACTGTGCTCGTAGTGCTCTGGCGCTCTGTGGTACGTCTCCACCACAGTTTGCCTGTCTGCTCTCCGGGAGTCGGCCCTCACCTTCCTGTCACACACAGCAGTGCAGGCGACAGTCCCAGAAACGCTCTTTGTGGGCTGATCAGGGAGTTTCTTTGGGGTACATAAACCCAGGAGCACAATGGCTGAGTCTTAGGGTACAAATGTACTTCACTTGACTACATGGTGTCTGTTGGTTTCTTTAAATGGTTGCACTGGTCTGCATTCCCATCAAGGCCTTTTTATTTGGGGATATTTTTTAAAAATACATATTTTATTGATTTTTTACAGAGAGGAAGGGAGAGCGATAGAGGGTCAGAAACATTGATGAGAGAGAAACATCGATCAGCTACCTCCTGCACACCTCCTACTGGGGATGTGCCCGCAACCAACGTACGTGCCCTTTACTGGAATCGAACCCGGGGCCCTTCATTCTGCAGGCCGACGCTCTATCCACTGAGCCAAACCAGTTTCGATAATTTGGGGACATTTTTTAAGTTTGTCTAAGACCAATAGTTTAGCGACAAGAAAGGATTACCATAGGTCAGAGTAATTGTTAGAACTCCCACATTATTGCTAAGTGGCAGCCCCAGATGAGATACACAGCGGTGCTTTTTACAAGCTCGTGTGCTCGTTGAGAGCTGACTTAATAATGTGGAAAAGCAGGAGCTGATCTTGTCATTTGTGAACTTTCTAAATTAGAGGGACAAAGTATGCTTGAGACCAAGGGATTTAGTTCTGCTGATCACCAACACGTGGTCATTTTCAACTCTGCCCTATTGCTGTTGATCCTATGTTTATTTTATATGTGTATAATTCTGAAGTATTTTGTAAATATTACAAACCTTATTTTCTCTCTAAAAGCAGAGCTGTGATAGATTGATTTATACAAAAGTAGGACAAGTGAAAGTGGGGAAATTACACACGTTAAATAAATGCTTGGACATGAGAGTGGTTACGAAGAACAGTTGCGCAGTGGGTGAGACATACACAGTATGTATCTGTGCAATTGACAGCCGGCCAGCGGTGCAGACGTGTGAATGTCTGAGTGTCTATTCTAGTTAAAGGTTGATGCAGGTTAAAGTCTGAGTGTCTGTTCTAGTTAAAGGCTGATGCAGGTTAAAATCAGGCGTTTGAGAACTTAGAGACCAAGCATGGTGACTGGAGGTGCGACTGGAAATTTATCAAAACGCACAGATGGCGCCCTGGGCTCCGGGCCTTTCCTTCGCTGCCAGAGGTCCCTCCCGCCTCCTGCGGGGACCGATTGTGGCAGGGAGGGGCCTCCCGCTCAGCAAAGGTCCATCTGAAACAGCAGGGCAGGTTCTTCATGTTCAAAACACCGGCCCCGAGGAAATGTGGACCCTGAAGCCTAAATGTCCCTCATGGTCTGGACTGGCAAACTAAGTGGATTGAACTGCCTTTGGGAATCCCGCCTGTTTGTAAGTAGAACTGCCTCCATGTATCCCCTATTCTGAAAACCCTGCCGATCTTTACATCAAATAGCACTGAAAAAGAGGGACAGAGGATTTTCTGGGCACAGATCCTGGGATTGCTGGTAGAAGGTAGCCAGTGCCACACACGGTAGCGTATCAGTGCCCTGGACTTGGCGGGGTGTGTGGTCTGTGGCTTCTCAGCTCCGCCGCTCTGGCCAGGTTGGGTTTTGGGTTCCCCTCTCCCCACAAACCCTCTTTTTTCTTCTTCTTTTTTTTTTTCCCAGCTCCTCGCACTAAAGTCATCCAATAGTCTTTTGTGGTTCAGTGTCTGGTTTTAAAATGATTATGGAGGTTCTTTTTTACATCTTTGATGTAACCAGATACATTAAAATTAGTGAGTCTCTGTCAAAATCTGTTGTTTAATGTAGGGACGATGGACACTTCCTTCTTAAATGACACCGTTGATCCTCTGTCTGGATTAGAGCTGCCGCTGCCTGAAAAGGCTGCTGCTGGAGCGGGTGATGGCGCTGTTACTGCCGAGTGCTGGTCAACAGCTAACATGAATCTTAAATCAATCCCCAGAGTATTATTTGCACAATAAAAATTGTAGATGTATTTATACTTTCAGTGTTTCATGAAAACATTATCCTTACTGTACTTCTGTCTGCGCTTCTGTCCAAAGGAAGTTCCCAGAATTCATTTAGCCTTTCTGTGAGGCAGTCCTGCCCGGAGCATCCTGTGCGAAGGAAGCAGCAATATGTTTTGCAGGCGCGGGGCCTATATTTAGGCGCTCATTGTTGACCGTTGGTTTCCATGGCGAGGCTGAACTAAGTCAGGAACCCTGTTGTTGTCTGCCAGCAATATTTTTATCAATGCCATGTTTTGCTTGTTCTTTTTTAAGTCTCCTTATTAAAAGGAGTCATTTGGCTGTTTTCTTTTCTCCTCAGTGTGCATGAATTACAAAAGCTGGTTTCTTGTTAAAAATGCATATGCTTGATTGATTGTTTTATAAGAAACAAAACAAAACCAACCAAGTTGTTCCTAAAAAGTGTGAGCAGAGATCCAGCGTAGAGAGTAGGACTTAGAATGTGTGTATACAAATAGGAAGGGCACTGAAAGGCTGCTGCTGGCTTGCCAAAATTCCGTTTTTGCTGCATTTCGGATTCTGGTTTTGCAGGCTTTCCCTTTATTCAAGCATCAAGAAGTAGAAAGAAAAAAGGATTCATGGCACTAAGTATCATTTGCCAGAAGGCAGGAAGGAATGTGACTCTGGATGTTGAAGAAAGATGCCATTAAAGAGTCAGGAAGAGGGTTTACATTGGCTTAACGCCCTGTAAGGTACAGAACTAGTAATCATGACAAATAGTCTTAATTGGTGCTGATAGAACCAATAACTAATATTTGCACCATATTTGCTGTATACTAAAGCATTGTTTTAAGAGCTTTACATGTTTAACTTATGTAATTCCCCCAAGGACCCTGAGGTAGGTGCTATTATTTTCCTCTCTCAACTCTTTGAATTCCCATAGCAGCCCCATTAAGTAGATCCTGGTTATTAGACCCATTTTATAGATGAAGAAATGAGGTTAAGTAATTTATCCAAGATCAATACAACTAGTGAGTGAAGCTGGTGTTCAGATATAGGCAGTCTAGTTCCAGAATTCATGTTCTTAACTCCTGTGGTAGACGAAGTAATGGCCTCAAAGAGACCCAGATCCTGTTGCCTGGAACCTGTGACTGTATGTTACACTAGGCCCGGTGCACGAATTCATGCACTGTGGGCTCCAGCCGGCCCGGCCCAATGGGGAGTGGTGGGGGGCGGGGCTGGCCGGGGCAAGGGGCCACGGCTCTGGGTTCTGGTCATTATGCCTTTTGCTCACTGGGCTTTTATTATACAGGATGATTAACACGTTCAGTACCATGTGGGTCACTGGTGACTGACACTGTACTTTCTGTTTGGATCTCTTGGCCTCAGCATATGGGTGAAATCAGATATCTCGGGCTAAACGGAAAGAAAGACAAGACAGCTTGACGCTTCATGTGTTAAAGAGACTTTGCAGAAGAGACTAATTAAGAATCTGGAAATGAGGAGATTATCCTGGAATATTCCAACCCAATTAAATGTAATCACAGTTGTCCTTGTAAGAGGGAGGTGAAGGGAGACCTGGCAGAAGGTGGTGAAGTGACATGGAAACAGATTTGAAGAGGGAGGAAGGGCCAGAAGCCAAGGAATGGAGCTCTAGAAGCTAAAAAGACAAGGATTCTCCCCTACAGCTTCCAGAGGAAGCACAGCCCTGATTTGGGTCCATTGAAATCATTTCATCCTTTGACATCCAACAGCGGAAGATAATAAATGGCTTTGTTTTAAGCCACTAAACTTGTAACTTGTTGCAGTAGGGACAGGAAATTAATACAGCCACTATACTATGGATAATGGTACCAGTTATAGTTAAGACCCATAAACAGCCCTTCCGCACAATCCATGAAGAAATAATCTCCCTTAATAGCCCTGTTTTATGACACCTGTCTCTTTATAACGCACTTTCTCAGTTCTTATCTCTTCCTGAAGATTATTCAGCTGTAATCTTTAGACTGTATCTGTTCTGGACACAAACAGGGCAGCCATTCTGGGCTTAGAGTTGGCTGTTGAGCCCGAAACTTAACAAATATTAGGGGGTCCCCTTTGGGGACACCCTTGCCCAGATGGAGTTTGTATCTGCTTCCAGTAACTTCTATGTTTTTTATGAAAGTAAAAAGGAATAAATATTAGGCTGAAGACATCATCTTTTCTTCAATCCCAAGCGAAAGGCGGAAATTAAAGGGAACAAGCATTTTAGTCTTCACACCTGACCCTCCCCATAAAGAGTAGTTAGTTATAATCCTGTGTTGAAAGTGAGAAACTGTTAGATAATCTGCTCAGAGTCAGAAAACAAGGCTTGAACATTCAGGCTTGTCTGATGCCCAGTTACAGACATGATTCGTACTCACTGTTGCTTCTCCAAACTGGACCTACTAAGGCGCTCACTTCTAGACCAGAGCACGCCCAGCGGGTGTATCTATGCTAACGCGTCACCAGGAAGAGCAGCCGCTTCCAGTCATCCCTGACCGGCTCCCCAGCCTGCAGGTCGGGCAGGTTCTGGGATTGCCCGCGAGGTCTACATTCCTCCTGCCTGACTCGGGAGGTGGACTCAGTTCTGTGTGCAACTCGTTTGCGAGAGTTGAGACCAAGCCCTTCACAAAACCCCCAAATGGATAAGCACTTCTCCTGTGTGACTAGGGATCCGACCCACAACCTTGGGGTATTGGGTTGATGCTCTGATCAGCGGGGCTACTGGGCCAGGGCATCTTACTTACATGTGGAATCTAGTGAACACAATAAACTGATGAACGAAATAGAACCAGAGGCGCGGGTAATGAGAGAGACTGACGAAGGTCAGAGGCGAGGAGGGTTGGGGGGCGGGGGGGGGGGGAAGAAGCAAAGAGATTAGCCCAGGAGCATCTACACATAGCCCAGGGCACACACACAGCAGGAATACCTGGCGCACAAGAGGCACTCAGGACAGACAGGGTGCGCGGACACAGGCAAAGACCTACAAGCCCTCATTTCAAAACTAAATACAGTGGTACCTCGAGATATGAGTTTAATTCGTTCTGTAACCTTCAGGCGTGGGAAACTATGAGACGCTCGAGTTGCAGTAAACTGGTGGGTCATGGGCAGCCGGCCGATCCGCGAGATTACTCCTATCTCAAATGTTGCTCATTTGAGGGTGGGGCTGATGGAGGAGGTAAATGAGGGTGCACCTCGAGGACATCTGTAATAGTATCAACTATTTAAAGAAGCAGCATTTCTTTTTTAAATACATTTCTTATTGATCTCAGAGAGGAAGGCGTCTGTCATCCAGCATAAGTATTTTGAAATGTATCCATGGTGCAGGCATCATTAAGGAAGCATTCTTAATGCCAGACATTGCACTGCGGGTAATTGGACTGCTGTTAATAGCGAGCGTGCTCAACTTCAAAGTCATTGGTCGTGTGCTTTGTTTTAGGTCATGACCGTCAAGGTGTGATAATCACCCGAGAGCACCCACGGCTGCAGATGTCACTCGTCCGTCGGGAAAGGTCTATACCACCAGATCCATTTTCTTTCTGAATGGCTTGATGGATTTCCTTTTCTCCAGTTCACACCAAAGCTGTCCTTCTCAGCCAAAGCAAAGGATCCTGCATGACTCAGCCCCAGAATGCCATTTCTACGTCACCCATGGGGGAAGAAAACCTCATGAATAACAATCACAGAGACTCGGAGAGCGTCACGGGTGAGTCCCGTTTACTAAACATCGAAGGGTGTTGCTTACAGGATGAAAAGCAAATGGCTTCATCCAGTGTAGAAGATCGCTCTAATGAGACGGAGAATGACTGAATTAATTCTTTCGTCCCATAGTCTCCTGTCATATTATCAAAATCTGCCTTGTGTGCCTTTCCGTGTCTGTGCGTGACTCCCTCTGCCAGGTGAGGGCCTGTGACAGTCAGCGGGACCTGTCAGACTGGTCTCCCACCCCCAAAGGGCAAGGCCAGAGTCGCTTGTATTTGTCTTTCCTGCAAGCCTCCGGCAGGAATACCTGGCACACGAGAGGCACTCCGGACAGACAGGGTGTGCGAACACAGGCAAAGACCTACAAGCCCTCATTTCAAAACTAAATACAGTGGTACCTCGAGATACGAGTTTAATTCGTTCCGTCACCTTGAGGCGTGGGAAACTATGAGACGCTCGAGTCGCGGTAAACTGGTGGGTCGTGTGCAGCCGGCCGATCCGCACGATCACTCCTATCTCAAATGTTGCTCGTATTTCAAAGCAAAAAACGCTCGCTCGACAGCTCGTATCTCAAAAATCTCGTACGTTAGGGCACTCGTATCTCGAGGTACCACTGTACAAAAACTGAACACCCAACGTTTTTTCTAAACTTTGGTTCTAAATCTCATTGGTCTACAAAACCTGACCTTGCAGCTATTTCTAAACTCACCTCACTTTAGTCATATGTATGTTTGCTGAAAATGTATTTTATTTTTTTAACTTTGTACAGTAATTTTTGAAATTTTATCTTTACTGTCAGATGTCCCCTTTGTTTGTTTGTTATTTTCCCTCCATTGAACCCCTTCACCCCTAATCACGCCCCCCTCCACTCCCTCCCAGCTTCACCACTCTGTTGTCTGTGTCCCTGGGCTCTGCACATATGTATGTAAGTTCCCCGTTAGGTAATCACTCCCTACCCACCCCTACCTTCCCTCTGAAATTTGTCAGTCTGTTCCACGCTTCTATGTCTCTGGATCTATTTTGTTAACCAGTTTATTTTATTCATTAGATTCCACGTATGTGTGAGATCATGTGATACTTACCTTTCTCTTATTGGCTTATTTCACTTATCAACTTCTCTTCCTGTTAGGTATAAGTGACAACCGGTAAGAGATATTTGTGGCAGGAACAGTTTGGATAATCACATGGAATTCATAGAAATAGAATATGATGTAGTGTAGGGCTCCTTTAAGTGATGTGCTAAGAGCTCCTTTAGAACCACATTTAAGGTTTTAAATGTACCTCATCTTTGTGGTTAGGAAGCCACAGCATGTCCTTCTAGGAGGTGGATAGGGTTGTCTAATATTGTAATTGATTTACTAAATCGTTATTGTTAAGGTCAAGTAGTAGAAATTTACTCTCTTAGGGTATGATTTCACTTTGTTGTTCTTTGTCAGAGTTAGGACAGGTTTCTTCATACAACCCACAAAGGAAGTACTAGATCTCTTAAAAGAGTGAGAGGGTTGGTGTGACATCCTGTATTTCCTCTATTTTAAGCTCTAGTATTTTCAGCACGTTACCAGGGATAACTTTCCCTTTTTTGTAAAGGGCTAAATTTGAAAGGTGTTAGTTAAGCGATGGGCAGCGTTTGGGACAGACAGCCAGGAACGAACACCCAAAGGCAGAGAAGGCCAGGTGAGTTCAGAGACATGAATGACACGGGGGAGATTCGGGTGTGCAGGTGAGAGCGTGATGTGAAAGGTATTCAGGATGTTCAGTGTACCACACATTTAAAAAAAAACAAAGTACAAGTACGTCCAGAACCAGTGCAAGAACACTGTGCTGGAATGTTAACATAACTGGCTAATATTTAACCAGTAAGTGTTAATTTTTTTATATCAAGCTGGTTTTTCCAGATTTTAAAGAAGCCTCCCTCAGAGTTTAAATTCTTTTACTGAAGAGGGTGTAGTTTTGCTTCTTTGGAACTACTTTCTGCTAGTTGTGTGGGCTACCTTTTTATTTTTACCCAAGCATATACATTTTTGAGATGAGATCTCTTTTAATCAGCACTAACTAGGCTGACAAGGAGGAAATGATAAATTCGTCTAAATTTAAAGTTTAAAAACATATACACTAAGCAATATGTTTTTATATATTTGGGGTATTATTTTTCCTGTAGAAGTCCTCATATTAAAGTAACCCAGAGAAAGCCCACCTATAGCACTAGGATATATTAGTAAAAATTAGTGGAGAGGTGATCTCGGCTAATATATCTTTGATTTTCTTTCTTTCACGAAATGAATCTCACTGAGTTTTCTCTGTAGCCTCGTAATTGAATACATTGGGTTCCTTTAATGAACTCTCTTCGTTAGATGTCTGCTCCAGTGAGGACCTCCCGGAAGTGGAGCTGGTGAACCTGCTAGAAGAGCAGCTGCCCCAGTACAGACTAAAAGCGGACTCTCTGTTTCTGTACGGAAACCAGGACTGGACTCGGTCCCCGCACCGGCAGCATCATGCCTCTGGCAGCCTCTCCCCAGTCCTTGCTGAAGAGACGTTCCGCTATATGAGTGAGTATGTTTTTATCCTTTTAGGGTTTGTCCATTGCAGTAATAATCATGAGTATCTTGGCGCTGGCTTTTAAAGCATTTGACATCTCTAGTCATTGCTCGGTGCTCATTCTACGTGTTACGTCTGAATACAGAAAGTTTGTCACTCCTATGGCTCTGAGAGTCCAGGGTTGCAAGCATACCCAGATGTTTTCATTTCTTCCATCTTTTACTTGATATTTTCTCAGACTGAGTAGAAAGGGAACTTTTTAAAAAATAGTCAAATCATTTAAAATTTAATATTCCTTTATGTCTCTTGACACTTACTGTCCCAATAGTTTGATATCCTAAGCCATCAGCTTTTTTACTCATCTATCTATCTATCTATCTATCTATCTATCTATCTATCTATCTATCTATCTATCTTTATTGTTTAAAGTATTACAAATAGTAGTACATATGTCTCCCTTTTTTTCCCCCCTATTGACCTTCCTCTGGCCTTCCCCACCCCCCAGCTTTTTTTACTCTTATCTTCCCTATTAAACACAGTCACGGGAACTATGTCAGTCTTTAAGAAGCATAATTCTTGGACACACAGTGGTTTTAATAATGACAAGGAGAAATAAGTGCACATTACGTAGTAATCTTCATTATTAACTTAAGAATTCATAGAGACTATTTCAATGAAAGGCTAAGCCAGATTGTTCTGAAAGTATGTTTTACCCAAACTCTTAGAAATGACAAAATTAAATAGAATACTTTTTTAACTAAAAAAGTATTCTATTTTTGCTTTTGACTTAATTCCAATGATCTGCATTCAGGCTGTGCTTACTTTTTTCTTATTCCCTGTAGAAATGTTGTTTATATAATAGCTGCTATAATCCTTCTATATAATAAAAGGCTAATAGGCAAATTGCCCCCCTCGGGTGGGAATACAGCTGACCAGGAGTTCGACCAGGGGCCAGGGCTGGCCAGTCAATCTTCCGTGTCCCCTCCCCCTGGCCAGCCCGCCAAGACCCCACCCATACATGAATTCATGCACCAGGCCTCTCGTATATAATTAAAGTCTGTAGGTTCCACGTTATGTTTGTGAAATCCTTTTAATTTGAATTAGATATGAGGTTGCATTAGATCCTAGACATTTTCCTAGCCCACGCTTCAGTGTTTCCAAAGATTGTGGCTGGAGAGTGACGGTTGTGAAATACTTGTTTTCATAGTAATCATTAACTTGCTTTAATAGTAGTTCCTAGAATAAGGTTACTCACTGCTCAGAAAGAATTCCAAACATTTTTTAAACTTGAATTAGAATATCAGAAAAACTCAGAGAAGACTGTATTTCTGTCCCCAGTAATTTTTTTAAATAGCTGAATATTATTAATAAGGCTCCTAAGGTTTTTCTAACTTTCTAGTTTAAGAAGTGATTTGCTTGAGATTTTCTGGAAAATGCTTTTCTAAAGGAATGCTATTTTTGATTTCCATTTCCCATTGTTCCATGAATTTTTAGATTTGTGAGAAGAAAATTTCAAACTGAAATTTCTTCACGATAAATTTAGTTTGTCATTATTTTGATAAAGTGGTCCAGAAAGTATCCCTTAGTTTATGTTCTTTGTCCTGTAAGTCACGGAGGGTCGGGAGGCACTGAGGCTAGAAAGATGTCTTAAAGATTTATTGGAGTTATTTTTAGGATGAATTTAAAAACAAACTGGGACATAAAAGATTTTTAAGTACTTGGTTTTTAGGACTTTATATAAACAAACCATAATGTTCAAGGGGGCCATTTAAAATGAGATTAATAGGCTGTTACAGATCTGTCCTTTAAGTCCTGGAAAGCACTCCTGCTCCGTTAGTCAAATGGTATTTTCTTTACTTTGAAAATTAAACTCTGTTCTCTGTGTTGCTATACCTCACATCATGAAGCAAATAACTGGGATTATAATTGCTCCACTGATACTTTATCTTTGTAATTTACTTTCATTTCACGGTTATTTTAAAGGTATCAATTCTTTGGCTTAGTCATTCACTCTAATGTAAATAACTTCCATTATGAATTTGCATCTTATGAATGTAAACGATTAGTGATTTAATTTATTTAAAAAGTAAGATACCAAACATTCTCTTACCCTTTCCCACAGTTTTCTATCCCTTAATATTTCAAGATTGGTGGTTTTAAATAATTACGTTTCCTGGTAAGCGATCCTTCTTATCCCTACTTCCTGCACATGCTAATAGATACTGTGCTCATTAAAATGAATTTTAACAAACTGTAAAGAAGTGGCACCTTCTCTCTTATATAAGGTAAAGCGATTGAAAGAGCTGTGAGGAGAAAATAAATTTGGAAGGAAACGGGCAGAGTTTTGGGTGGGGAACCTGTCTCACATGAGTGAAATGACACTGGTTGTTCTCTGTAGTTCCCCAAACTGGAAAGAGGTTGTTTACTTTTAAAACAGATCAGGCGAGCAATGAATGGTGGGTCCATCTTAGTGCCCACCATACGCAGAGTTTAATATTGGTACTTCCCATCCTGAAAAAAATGTGAATTTGGGGTAGTTAATGCAGAATAAATGTAAATAAAATGCTTATGTATATTGCCCCCATTTTTTTTTCAGGAACATTAAATCCTCTAAATATTACCCTAAAAATGTTGCATATTAATTAACAACCTTCCAAAACCAAGTTAACAAAATTGTTCTGTTAAAAAAATTGTTCTGTATTTTGATAATAAACAACTTTATTATCAAAATTGTTCTGATAATAAAAAATAAATTTATTGAGGTACAATATGTCAGTTGTACCTCAATAAATTTATTTATTTATTTTTTTAATATATTTTATTTATTTTTTAAAGAGAGTAAGGGAGAGGGATAGAAAGTCAGAAACATAGATGAGAGAGAGACATCCATCAGCCGCCTCCTGCACGCCCCGCACTGGAGTTGTGCCCGCAAGCAAGGTACATGCCCCCAACCGGAATCGAACCTGGGACCTTTCAGTTTGCATGCCGATGCTCTATCCACTGAGCCAAACTGGTCTCAGCAATAAATTTATTTTTTATTATCTCCCTGGTGTACATGGTTTTGTTATTGTTGTTGTTATTCTAGAGAATTAGGTTAGGGAAGTTCCTGTCTGGAAATAAGCAAGAAGCATGGCTAATTTCTGTGCCATTTAACATATTTCTATTTTAACCATTAAGAACTGAAGGGAAAATAGGATTTGACAGAAACAATTATAATCAAGTCAGCCTGCTTGACTATCTCTTCATCCCTGGTTATAGCATTACAGTTAATAGTCGATGGTTTTAGAAGCATTTAATCTCAGTGCCCTGACGTACTTCTGAAATCTTTCCAAGCAACAGGTCTTTATCAGGAGCATGTGATAGGCAGAGAAGACCACTCATTAGGCTACAGAGAGGAAGCCATTGTGTTTTTCCGGTGTGCTTTGTGACCCACATCAGGGGAGCCACTCTGCATTGAGCTGGCTCGGCCTATGGGGTGTGGTAGTATACAGCCTGTTTCACATAAAACGTAAGAATTGGAAAATTCTGGTTGCATTACCTAACGTCTTTGCCATAATACATACTGAAGCATTTTAAATTTTACTTTGCAACCTCTTAACTAGAACTATTTTTTTTGTTATAAAGGTAACATTTATGCTTCATGGAAAGTTAGCAAAAAACAGAAATAAAAACACCAACTATAATCCCTTCCAGAAAGAGCCACTGTTAACATTTTAATATGTGTCCTGCCAGCTTCTCCTGTGTGCAGATATGCCCACACTGGGAAGAACAGAATTGGGATCTGTGCTGTTTTAGAACATGTGGATACTCTAGTACAGTGGTTCTCAACCTTCCTAATGCCGGGACCTTTTAATACAGTTCCTCATGTGGTGGTGACCCCCAACCATAAAATTATTTTCGTTGCTACTTCATCACTGTCATTTTGCTACTGTTGTGAATCGTAATGTAAATATCTGTGTTTTCTGATGGTCTTAGGCGACCCCTGTGATGAGGTCGACGGACCCCCAAAGGGGTCGCGACCCACAGGTTGAGAACCGCTACTCTAGTACCTCCTCAGATAAACGCCACTGGATCTCGGTGGGGCTGGGGTAGAAACGGCAGGATGGTGTTTGAGCTCCTTACCAGGAATGAGCAGACCCAGGTTTTATCTTCTCTCCTTGTGAGCTGGGGTTGTTATCACCTCATTACTATCCCGGCTTTGCCACTAATGGCTTGCCTTGTGGTACTGAACACATCATATAATCCCTCTCAGTCAAGATTCTTCATACAAGAAAATGAGGTCATTAAATGAGATTAACTTCTTAAAGTTCAGCTTTAAATTCTCAAACAGTGACAGATGGTTCTACATCGTACTATGTTTTTCATTTTCTCTTCCTCTTACGTCACGTGTGACTTGCAGCTCACAGCTGTTTCTTACATCCTTAACTTACTGGCTTTGCTTCAAATTAAATTTGCCACTTCATTTTCCACTGTGGTCACTTATGTAAAATAAGCTATGTCGTGTATTTTTTCAAATTAGCTGTATAAAATTGTTTTTAACTGAATTTTATTATTCTAAAAACAAAAGGCCAAAGTAAGAGGCAATAAGCATTTATTTGAGATCACAAAAAATAGCTGTTCAGGAATCACTGATTCAAACAGAAACCCAAATAGTGTTTTGATTATGGGGTGAAGGCAGGGGGTTTTTGTGAGAAAGAGAAGGGAAGTAATTATATGAATACTAGAGGCCCAGTGCATGAAATTCGTGCACAGGTAGGTTATCTAGCGGCTGAGAGCTGCTGACAGCTGGCCAGGGCGCCTCCTTTCCCCTGACCGCCTGCCCCTTGGTTGAACTCCTGGTCGAACTCCCAGTCAAGGGGACAGTTTGCATATTAGGCTTTTATTTTATGGGACAAAGAAGGAATTTCTATTAGTGACAATAAGCTACCAAATTGTGAAGATTTCTTAAACCCCAAAGCCTGTTTTCCTTAATCCTGTGGTTAAATTATGGAATCACTTTCTCTACTTGTAAATATAAATTCTTTTGGAGTGAAAATGTTTTTTAGTTTTTTGTTTGGGGTAGTTTTTCTTTTTTTAAGTTTTCTTATATCCAATTTAAAACTTCTGTTTTTAGTTATCTTCTGATAGCACTTTGTTTTACTTTTAACCAGGAATAAGATTATCATTAATAATTAAGGTCTAGGTAATTCTCAGATTCATTTTAAGCAATGATGCTAGGAAGAAAAATTACAAGCTCAGATATAATAACCATGTCTAATGGAGCCTTTTGGGCAACTTCAAGTATCAAGATGCATCTAAAGAACTACAGTGACTTAAATCGTAGTATTTGCTGCCAACTCAGCGAATTATTTGCAGAGAATTTAAAATCAGGGTTATTTCATCCATACCAGTTGTGTTTAGAGAGTAATAGCTGTACATAGTGGTATGATAGTCAAATGATCATATTTGAACCTCCTCATGACCTTGTGCGATGCATGTTATGGCCTCCATATGATAAATACAGAATCTGAATCTCAGAAGGGTTAGTGACTTGTTCAAGTTCACTCAAGCTTTTCTGCTCCCAAATCTCTCTCTCTCTTTTTTTACTTCTTCAAGACAAACTAATTATAAAAACATATGTCAAACATAAATCTGTATCCTGTAGTACACTCCAAAGTCAAAAGATTCCTTTTGTATTATGCATCATTTTCAGCTGAAAAAGATATTACTTATTATGAACTTTGGAATCACTGAAGTCATATTTGTCCTTCTCTTTGGAGCAAAATTATCCAACTGCATTGACAGTTCCTGAGTTTGAGGTACAGAAATAGTGGGCTTGCGTTATGCAGGTAATAATATAGTATACGATTTATTTTATAGCAGTGGCCTAGATGTGAAGGTTATCATAGCAGGTTTTTAAGTAAGCTAAAAATTATTATGGTCATAACAAAGCTACAAAGTCTTACAAGTCCTATTCTTTATTTATTGATGTTAACTCACAATAATAGGTGATGATATTCAAGATAATCACAACAAAATTCTCATTGAATTCCTTTACAACAGTATAACTTCTCACTAACTGGCCCTCGGTGACTTTAATTAGATTAGGATGTGAAGCATTTGGTGATTTAATACATTCACCCAGCACACATTCTGTAGTGTGAGTGGGCCAAAGTTCTAATCTTACCAAGGGAGGAGGAGCTAGGAAATGACTGCCTTGTGGTCACTTGATACTTTCTTAATTTATTGTATGATGTATGTTTGTTTGTAATAATGAATCTATTTGCAGACTGTCTAACACATGAAACATCTCCTTCCCCTTTTTTTCACATGTATTTTTATTCTCTTAAATGGCTTGTAGAAGCCTGGGTTTGTTATTGTTGTTATCTTTCTTTTCTTATGAATAGTTAAAATTATCTTGCATTTATAAATCCTATAAACAGTTGTTTTTAACTATCTTAGTTCTAGGCACAGACAGGGTGGAGCAGATGACCAGAACTTACAATGACATCGACATGGTTACACATCTCCTGGCAGAGGTAGGAATGTAGCTTTTTCTTTCGCCTCTACAAAAAAACTAAACTTAAAGATCATTTGGAATCTACCGAGTTTTCATATCAAATGGAAAATGGCGATGTCTTTGTTTGGAGTTATTGGGTAAGGCTGCCAGTGAAACAACTGGCATTCCAAAGCAGAGTGGTTCCTGAAGTTCATTGTTATGAAATTATGGAAGGTTTGGGGGCTCTGTCTGTTTGTTTGCTTTTTATTACAATGGCGCTGGCTGGCCTCCTGTCCTAAAAAAAAATGTCACTCAGCCTGGAGCAGAACTGCCTGTTCAAGAGACAGGTCCATTGCAAATCTGCGGCGTGGAGCATCTTCCCAGAGTTCTGTTCTCAGTTTGGGTCATTTTTAAATTTTATTTTTATTTTTAAATATATTTTATTGATATTTTTACAGAGAGGGAGAGGGATAGAGAGCTAGAAACATCGATCAGCTGCCTCCTGCACAACCCCTCACTGGAGATGTGCCTGTAACCAGGATACATGCCCTTGACTGGAATCAAACCCCGGACCTTTCAGTCCGCACGCTTTATCCACTGAGCCAAACTGGTTTCGGTCCTGTCCTCAGTCTTGAAGACCACATTGATTTTCTAATTCCCCAAAGCTGTAAGTGTAAAGGTTAGGTCGCTGGATCCGAATTAATAGGGTTGATTAATCAATAAATTTCACTTGATATCAGGGAGAAAAAATGCCCTCTTGCATTTATAACTCTGGTGGTCATCCATTTGACCAATATATTTTAAATCTCAGCTGCGTGGCAGGCCCTGTATTTATTTGGTATCTGTGTGTTAAAATACTTTCTAGAATGTTGCTTCTTGTGTTTATGTAGCAAAATTAACTGCAAACTCTCCATAAACCACATGTAATTTTGTTGGTACCAAAGAAGCGTGTTTTGTTTTTCCAGCGGGATCGTGATCTGGAGCTCGCGGCTCGCATCGGACAGGCTCTCCTGAAGCGCAACCACGTCTTGTCTGAGCAGAATGAAGCGCTGGAGGAGCAGCTGGGCCAGGCTTTCGACCAGGTACGTCCGTGTCAGTGCCGGCAGCGGGAGCACGTGGGCCGTGGGCTGCGGGGGAGCTTGTTTCCCTGGGTGTCCGTGAAGTGATGACAGCGAGTAGATAAGTTACACCAGGACATGCGGGCTTTGTTGCTAACCATTGAACTAACCTGTAGAGAAATGAAAACTACTGTACGGAGGCCTGCTTACGTGCGTCTGCGTTGGTCCATATAAAAGCTGATATTCAGTACCAGTGGTACTTAGATTCTAACGTTTTTTCCTCACCCCTTTGTGTAAACTTTGTGTATCATCTTTAACTTTATTTTTTTAAAAATACAGCCCCAAATAATAGATACCCAAATGAAGTATCTTTGGTCCAAAACCCAAACAAAAGGAAAAGGAGAAGAACTTTTGAAAATTTATTTATTCCTAAGCAATGACTTAAAAATAAATATTTTTAGTGAGAACTACTTTATTATTAACTTGAATGATTAAATTTCAAGTTTTCTATAATTTGTTGTTTCTACCTAGGTTTACTTACATTTTATAAATGCATTATATTTAATAACATTTGAGCCTTTATATTGAATATATATATATTTCCTAGAACTAAAGTTAGGAAACCATGCAGAGTTATACAGTTTAAAAGTACAAACCTATAGGATGAGAATTTGAAAGTAGTGATCCATTCTGATAGTTTGAAGTTCGTTCAGTTTTGTTTTGTTTTCAACTGTAAAAATCTCCTATATTTCTATTAGAATGTAAAAATTGGCTTTCCTTCTCATCTAGTATAGAAAAAGCTGTATTTGTTGAATTAATGCTCTACAAGTATAGTTTGGAAAGTATCTGAGGTTTATTATTTTCTTTTTAGAACTTGCTGCTTGAGTCAGTAAATCTTGCAGCTAATTATATTATTTGTTTTATGATGAGGGATAATTGCTCAATAAATTAAAAGTTATATTACATATGTCATATTAAATAATCTACACTAATAAAAGAGAAAATTCAAATTGACCATACCTTTGTAACGCCCACCAGCCAATCAGGAGTGAGTATGCAAATTAACCAACAAAAAATGGTAGGTTAATTTGCATACTCAGGCGTTCCACACCACCCCAGCAGCTCCAGGCCTCTGGGCAGCGTGGGAAGGCGGAAAGGCGGCTCCAGCCGGAGCGAAGATGGCACAGGCAGTCAGGGGAAGGAAGGCCCATTTTTACAGAAATCTTTGTGCATCGGGCCTCTCGTACAAAATAAAGGACATCTTGTAAATGTAGTTCCTTTGCTGCGCAGGTCAATCAGCTGCAGCATGAGCTGTCCAAGAAAGATGAGTTACTTCGAATTGTCTCCATCGCCTCGGAAGAGAGCGAGACTGATTCCAGCTGTTCTACTCCTCTCCGGTTCAATGAGTCCTTCAACTTGTCTCAGGGCTTGCTGCAGCTGGACATGCTGCAAGAGAAGCTCAAGGAACTGGAAGAAGAGAATATGGCTCTTCGGTCCAAGGTACGTTCAACCCAGTTCCCAGTGTCTTTAATTAAAGGTCATACGGTCTAAACCCAGCTAGTGTTGAGATGAAATGCGCATAACTAAGGATTTGCTATTTAATATCTAATTAGGGAATACAGCCAAGACACTCGTATTTATTTGCCTTGCCTTGTTTCTTAGATCCCACTGAGAATTGGATAATAGCAAGTTGACAGATGAGAAAGCCACAGCATAGAATATTTACCTTGTGGAGTTTATGTTGGAAAATTACAAGGTTCTGTGAGCTTGTATGATGGAGGAAGGAATCAAAGAAGTCCTATTTAAGCAAGTGATATGTTAGCTGAGGTTAGGGATTAGCCACGCAGAAATGTGTGGGAGCTGGGGGAGGGGCTGGAGGATGAGGAGGCATTTACAGAGACTCCGAGAGAATGAGGGAGATGTTTGAAACTTCCTTTTCCATACCTTTATTTTATGATAGATAAAGGTTTATGGGGTTCTTTTTTCCTTTGTCAGTGATTAACTGTTAGGCTCAAATGAGAATTAAAGGTTATTTTTAGTTAATACTGTACCTAATTAGACGCTATCACTATATATTTTTTTTTCTTGAAGGCTTGTCACATAAAGACAGAAACGATTAGCTATGAAGAGAAGGAACAGCAGCTGGTCAGTGACTGTGTGAAAGAGCTTCGTAAGTATTAGCACATTCTGTTTGCTTTGGGCAGTTCTGTGGTCGGATATCTCCAACTCAGAAACGAGATCAACGCTTTCAGTAGAAACATCTCCAGAAACACTATTAAATAATTACTGAAGACCTTGGAATACCACATTGAACGTACAACTCTAAATAAAATACCATATGTACTTTCCAAAGGATCTTTGTTTCAGTTGTTATCTTCATTGAATAAGGATTTATATCTCTATCAGTTATAGCATGTTAGTATGATAGAAACCAGAGCTTTTATTTGATTGATGAGAAAATAGTCCTGTAGAGAATGTGATTTGTCAGTCAGAAAATGATAGAACAGTCACAGAGCCTGGTCTAACATTCATTCAGTGGGTAATTTATTAAGAGTCAACTCTTCTGTAAAGGAACATATTTTGGTTTGATGTAATGTTAGCTAAAAGAGTTTTTAAAGTAAATGAGTTGGAAAAAGATCAGCTTTACTAGAAAAAGATATTTAACTTCTCTGTTAATGTAAAGCCTGTTGCATTGAAAGAGAAATGTAACATCTTATCAGTTCATTGGGGCTGTGGGCCTCAGAATGCGATAATTTAGAGTAACAGAATGTTAGAGAACCAGAAGGATGTAAATTGAATCTTTCCATCAACACTGTCATTACCCACCTTTTAAGCTTTACAAAGCAAAGAAGAAATTACTTGTCCAAGAATTCAGATCCAGGTCTCCTTCGTTCTCGTTGCCATTCTATGAAATGTTATAGAGTTTCTGTCAATTAAAAAATAATTTTATCTGACACATACATGGTCCTGCCACTTGTGCTTAGTTATCAAAGTTTTTATATGAAATAAAGACTTATTCCCCCCATGGAATTCTAAAGATTCTATTTCATATGCATTCACGAGTGGTAGGCTGTAAAAATGGCTTTAGAGGCTCTACTCAGTTTGCCACGTATCCTGGAAAGTCTATCTCCTACAGCAGCATCTCAGTAGCTTTATCAGTAGTTTTGTTTTTGTTTTTAAATATATTTTATTGATTTTTTTTACAGAGATGAAGGGAGAGAGATAGTTAGAAACATCAATGAGAGAGAAACATCAATCAGCTGCCTCCTGCACGCCCCCTACTGGGGATGTGCCTGCAACCAAGGTACGTGCCCTTGACCGGAATCAAACCTGGGACCTTTCAGTCCTCAGGCTGACACTCTATCCACTGAGCCAAACCGGTTTTGGCTATCAGTAGTTTTAACAGATTGTAACTGTTCCATTCTGGAAAGGTTCCTGTGTTAGACTTCTTAAATTTAACTTTCCTTGCTTGTGGGAGTTTATTTACATTCTTGAAGCGTTCTCAGAGACATAAATGAGATTGTGTCTTAGCATTTGCAAAGATGTGTAATTCACCTATATCTTTCCAGCCCACTTGTTCTTCAGAATGAAAAAGATTAAAGCAAAACCTTTAGCTTGCCTTTACAAGTCATCATTGCCTAATATTCAGTTCCTAAGATTAGCTTTTATTTCAGAAGAACCTTTGTTTTTTTAATTTATGTTAAAGAAAATTG
Organism: Lasiurus borealis; assembly: GCA_004026805.1. NCBI lineage: Eukaryota > Metazoa > Chordata > Mammalia > Chiroptera > Vespertilionidae > Lasiurus > Lasiurus borealis. The sequence continues at coordinate 23,653 of PVJN01029652.1, forward strand.
TATTTGTGATAGTCCAGTGCTTATTACAAAACAAGATTAGGCGCACAGCCATAGTTTGCCAACCCCTACTCTTCATTTACATTAATTTTTAAAATTCTTACTTGTTTCCAAGGTGAAACCAATGCTCAGATGTCCAAAATGACTGAGGAATTGTCTGGGAAGAGTGATGAACTGATACGATATCAAGAAGAGATCTCCTCTCTCTTGTCTCAAATTGTAGATCTTCAGCACAAACTTAAAGAGGTAAGTTCATTCTTTCATTCAACAGATGCTTGTTAAGCACTGACCTAGTACCATGCACTGTGCTAAGTACTATATTAAGCAAAATAAGCACGATCCCTGCCCTATCAAAGTGCTGAAAACTGATGACTGTTTTAGTCTGCTGTGTGTCATGAAGCAGGAATAACTATTTTTAAGTCACAATTTCTCTCTCAAAATGACACTGAACCCGGGTTCTGCTGCCTGCCGCTCAGAAACCAATAATCTAGAGACGGGCTGGTAGAAGGAAGGCAGGTTTATTCAGGGGCCGGCTGCCTGAGCAGATGGTGGACTCCTGTCACCAAGACTGTCTGATTGGACACAGGCAGAGGTTTTTGTAAGGAGGGAGGAGGACGAGGAAAAAGCCCACACAACAGAACAGAGAAATCCAAATGAAGGGACTGAGAGTTCTCCGAGCAAGCCAACAGTCTGTTCAGATAACTGGCTGAAGGTCAGCCGTTCTCCCGAAGCTGAATGTCTGAAGGTCAGGGTCTGCTTCTTTTGAAGTTAGTTCTAGAATTCTTAGGCAAGCAGACCATTTATCTGCAGTCCTGTATTAGTTAGCAGGTCATCACCTACAGAAATAATGTTAAAAGAATGTTGGGCTGAGACCGGTTTGGCTCAGTGGTTAGAGCGTCGGCTTGCGGACTGAAAGGTCCCAGGTTCGATTCCGGTTGGAGGCATGTACCTTGCTTGTGGGCACATCTCCACTGTGGGGCGTGCAGGAGGCGGCTGATCGATGTTTCTGACTTTCTATCTCTCTCCCTTCCTCTCTGTAAAAAAAAAAAATCAATAAAATATATATTAAAAAAAAGAATGTCGGGGTTGGTTACACTAAAATGGGTCAGATCTTCCTCAGAAAGTTGTGATGTGAGTTACTGTCTCGTGCTCATTGTCTTCTGAGCACCTTTATGGATTTTCTATTTTGCCCATTTTATCGCTCTTATTTGGCTTTGGAAGGTAAGCTTTTTAGAGATCTCTGCATAGACTGTGCCCTGACGATGTCTTAAAAAAGAGAGTAGCCTCTATGTTATATGGGAAGGCCTCACCAGTCCCTTTTAATATGTTGTTAGCATGTGATTGAGAAGGAAGAACTGAGACTGCACCTGCAAGCTTCCAAAGATGCCCAAAGACAGCTGACATTGGAGGTAATGAAATCTGTCTTTATCCGGTGTGATACATGAGGGGGAGGGAGGGTTCGCTTCTTTCATCTTTGTAAATAAAGTTTCAAATAACCACAGAGGGTCGAGATGAGAGCTAAGAAGTAAAGCGTTTAAAAAATTATCTCTAAAACTAATAACACGGCAACATCCTATTGATTTCTGGGGAAAACCTTGACTTTTATAAGATTCTTTAGGAATATGTGACTCTTTTACCAGTTTACTTTAGCTACCACAACGGTTTTTAAAATGTCAGGAGAAATAGCAAAAATGTCTAACTTGGTATCTACATAAAAACTATATATTAGATATAATTTAGTGGCTCTTTAGCAAGCATAAGAGTCACCTGGCAGTGTGAATTTTAAGTGGAGAGTCCAAGCACTATCCCTGAAAGTTTCTAAGTCAGTAGGTCTAAACTGAGGGCCTAGAATCTGCATTTTTAATAAGCATTCCCAACCCTGGTGATGCTAATAGACAGTCTACATACTACACTTGAAGAAATTTTTGAAGTTAAAATGTACTCTGGAAAGTATGTACTCTTTTAACATGCTCGTGAATCTAACAATAAAGAAGGTTCTCAAACAAGGGAGAAGGAACTACTTGTTTAGGATAATTGAGCACACTGACATCAGATATAATACTGTGTAGACATGATCTTGTCATTTACAGACTTCAGAATGATGTTTAAAAAATATAGCAGTATGCTAAATCTGACTTGAACATGATTATTATATTTCCTCTATAAGTTTTTTAAGGGGATAAGTATTAAATATTGAATTGATGGTTAGGGTTTTCTCAGCTATATTTCATTTTTTTTTTAATTAAATCTTTATTATTCAGACCATTACATTTGTTTCTCCTTTTTTTCCCCTCCATAGCACCCCTCCACCCAGCTCCCACCCTCCCTCCGCCCCCAGCTCCCCCCCATTGATCTCCTCCATAGGTGCATGATCTCTGTCCAGTCTCTCCCTGCACGCCCCTCACCCCTTTCCCCCTAAGAATTAACAGTCCACTCCCTTTCTGTGCTCCTGATTCTATTGTATTCACCAGTTTATTCTGTTGATCAAATTTTTAATTCACTTAATTTTTAGATTCACTTGTTGATAGCTATGTATTTGTTCATAATTTTTTGTCTTTTACCTCTTTCTTCTTCCTCTTCTAGAAGAGTACCCTTCAGC
>PVJN01029653.1:0-26247 GCA_004026805.1 Lasiurus borealis
AGTCTTAGGACAATATTGCTGAGTACAGTTTCTCTTTGTCCTGAACCAGACCTTAGTCTAGATCAACATGTCAAATCTCTGAAGAATATCTCCTGTCCTGGGTCCCCTTGACCTACTTCAAAGGTCTGACATCTCTGATCTCTTCAGCCCCATCCCTTAGCAAACCTGGGAGGGGTTTGATAACCAGTCTAGTTGCAGCGGATTAGATTACTGTAATCTCCCACTCATGTGTTGCTTTCGTCAAGGCTATGCATTTTCACTGCTTTGTTCCAACTGTGGAATAATACTGGATTTAGCTTTTTTAGAAGTGTGGGTATCAACTTAAAGAAGGAGGAATGTAGGTAGTAGAGCTAGTGTCTGATCTTTTGTGCTCAGTATTGTATCCAGGGGCCAGGAAGTAGTCTGACAAAGAAAATTCTCAACAAGTGTCTAGTGAATGAATGAACAAATGATTAAATTAATAACTAGACAATGAAACTGACCATGAGTTTGGGATGCGGAACAAACACTGCTGATGGAAGAGCAAAAAATTACGATTGTGATGGAGGGTATCTTTTAATTGAGCTTCCTCATAAGTCAACCTCGAGACAAAGATTTGAAGGCAACTGGTTCATTGGGGAGGTGATCCCAGGGGCACTGGTAAGGGATGTGGAAGTGAGGGAAGGAAGGAAAGGAAGCCAATAAAAGGGTACATGAATTAGATAGTTGCCACTGGGGACGGCTGAGGCTCCATTCCATTGATGTGGAATTCCACTGTTGTTGGTCAGAGTTGTCCCCTGCTGAAAGATGAAGAAAGTGGGGCATTTTAAAATCAACTTATTTGTCATTGACTGAGGACTGTCCTTGGCTGTGTTCACTCCCCACCCTTTCCCGCCTACCCTGTGAGTGAACAAAGCATGCTCTTAGAGTCAGGGAAATCCCTCAGGCAGACAGGGCCAGGTGCTTGCCCTAGGAAGCCATGAATGACTGAGGAAGGCATATGGTGGGGTGTTAAGAGCAAAGCTCCAGGGCTTATTTGTTAGTATCTTTCAAAAATTTTAATGTATATGTCTTCTGTGCAGAAATTGTACTTGTAAAAATTTACACACTTGATAGATGGACATAGTTGTACAAACACACCTGTACACACAAGGATAGTCATGTAGAATTATTTAAAGTAGCAAAATTTTGGACACAATCTCCATATCTATCAGTGGGATGCTTGTTAAATAAATTATGGCACAATCACATATCCAAATCTTATGTGGCTGCTAAATAAATAAGATTGTATTTGTATTGATAAAGAAAGATGTCCAACATCTATTATTGTTTAAAAAAGCAAGACACATAGGCTTTGAATAGTTTACTAATATATATATATTATATGGAAAAAGGAAATTGGGAATGGAAGAAAAGGCAGACAAAATGAAGAGGAAACATATTTTTGTTGTCCTGCCTAATTTTATTTTAAATATTTATTTTTTAAAATATATTTTATTGATTTTCTATATGGAGGAAAGGAGAGAGATAGTTAGAAACATCAATGAGAGACATCAATCAGCCGCCTCCTGCACACGCCCACTGGGGTTGTGCCCACAACCAAGATACATGCCCTTCACCATAATCAAAGCTGGGATCTTTTAGTCTGTGGGCCGACGTTCTATCCACTGAGCCAAACCGGTTTGGGCCATCCTGCCTAATTTTAAAATACATTTATGTAAAACCTATTTTAAGTGAATAATTGTGTGTATGTGTGTTTGTGTGTGTGAATTGTATTTCATAAAACAAAATAGAAATTCCTTCCCCTACATCCATTCCCACCTTCTAATCCCAAGGGAATTTAATGTCAAATGATTCCAGCCATCCTCTGGAGGTCTTAGATGTGCTAACCTGAGATTATCCCATTCTAAACCAATCATGAAAGTGACCTCTTCCAGGCTTCATTCCCTGTTGCGTTTTTCACAGGTCCCTGCTTTCCCTGGGACCAAAGAAATGGTAGCTGTGTTAAGACAAACACAAACAACCAGTAGGCTCTGGCAGCAGCTGGGCTAAATGCTCTTGCTACAACATTACCAACAGAAATGTTCTCATCCTTGGGGACAGTTTCTCAAGTAGTCAAGACACTCTTGAGCAGGTTGCACTCTCCAGGGGTGCCAGAATGTCTCAACATCTGGCTGGGCAGTGGCATGTCACAGAAGTGTCTAATTAACACAGGTCTTCACTTTGAGGAACTGGTGCTTTTTCTATAGTGCTGGGGCAGAGAGGAACTCATTGGTCCCGATGAAACTTATGAAACTGGCAAACTACTGCTGTTCCTTCTGCTTTCTCAGCCTCCCAGTGGAGAGGGTTAAACAGCTAATTGCTCAATGTTATCAGCACAGGCAGCCACATGTGGCATAGATTGCCCAGATTAGATGGTTTAGTCTTTGCCAGGGAGTTGGAGAGAAGGGGAAGGTACAGAACTCCCATTTCTCTTAATTGGCACCACTGAATAATAATAATAATAATAATAATAGGTCATAAATTTTCATTGGGATCATTGCAACAGTGAACCTTAAAGGGCCTCCCTCTCTCCAGTCTTGTCACTTTTAAAATCATCTTCCAAAGCATGGTCAAAGTGATCTTTCCAAAATGTGTATATAACTCTGATAGTCTGAACTCCTTCAGTGGAACCACATTTTCCTATAAAGTAAAATACATCACTAATCAGAGTACTCAGAGCCTTTCATGGTCCAGCCCACGCCAACTTTTTTAGCTACATCACTTATCATTTCTCATTTCTTGTATTTTTGAGCCCTGTTTGTGAATCCCTATGTGCTGCTCATGTTCTCCAATATTTTCAAGCTCAGGGAAACCTTTTCTGATCCTGTGGGTTCCCATAGCCCTGTTAGCATCCTTCTCTATTGTAGTACTTATTACATTGTATTGAAATTCATGTTTCCTTGCCTATGTGCTTTATTAGATGGTAAACTTTCTTAGGTAAAGACAGTATCTTATCTTTATGACCCATGCAGTAGGCATTCAATAGAAGTTGTTTACATAGATCAACTTCCCTCTATCCTATTCACACCAAATGCCTCTGCTTGCATGCCTCTGGCTTACCACATCTGTAGGCATCTCATTTTACTCTTTAATAGTTAGAGTATTATAGGTTGGGTTCCCCCCAACAAATGATTCTGAAATGGAAATTTCCATTCAGGAGGCTTTGGGGATGGTCTCTCAGGATCAGCACCCACGGAGGAAGTGAAAGAATGGATTGGGGAAAAAGAAAAGTTGGTATAGTAGCAACAAGGCCTTAGCTGACCCCATAGAGCGTTCTGAAGCTGGGATAGCCCTTCAGAGTTGGCCCAAGTCGGGGTAAGAAGGCTGAGCTTCTATATCCTTGCATCAACCAGATATTGGATGCAGGTTGCCCTGAAGGGAGTCACGACCTAAGGCAGAGTGGTCCTTTCAGCCACAGGCAAATGCTGTAGAGGCCTGAGAGCTGAGAGCTGTTTGTGGGCAACATTTTCAGCATTTGAATGAGTATGTCTTCCAGTCCCTAAGGGGAATCTGGGCAGTGCAGTGTTCTGTAGCAACTCCATGTATAGACATTGGAGATTGAAGGCCTGTGTTCAAATGTAAGCATCACATTTGCTAAGTGTTCAGTAATCTGTTGCTATATGACAAAAACAAACAAACAAACAAAAAAACAAATTTAAAACAACAATCATCTGTATATATAAAAGCCTAAGTGACCAGCTGGCCAGCCAATAGCTATGACACACACTGACCACCAGAGGGCAGATGCTCAATGCAGGAGTTACTGAGCTGCAGTCACTTGGCAGTGGCAGTTCTCAGATAATGCGCCTAGAACCAGAGAAGAGGGAGCTCGGTTTCCGGGTGTGTCACCCGAGAACTGCCCTTTCACAATCCAGGACTCCTCAGGGGATGTTGGAGAGTTGGTTTTCCTGATCCCCGCAGGCCAGGCCAAGGGACCCCACCAGTGCACAAATTCATGTACTGAGCCTCTAGTTTATTATAACACAAATCTGTAATTTGAGTGATTCAGCAGGGACAGCTCATATTTGCTCCACCTGGGATTACTGTAGTGGCTAATTTGGAATCAGAAGATCCACTTCTAAGAGGGCTCACATACATACCTGGCAATTTCCACGTGGACCTTTCCACACAGGAGCTTGGGTTCCTCACATCACGGTGACTGGATTCCATGAGCATTCCCAAATAACTAAGCAGAAGCTGCAGCACTATTTCTGACCCAGCTTCAGTGGATAAGAGTCTTCCTCAAAGTGCAGTCAGCATGCCACCTGCATCCTGCCCATTCTCAGACCTACTGCACCAAACATATGTTGTATTCAAGGTTCTTGACCTTGGCTATACACTGAAATTATCTGAGTAAGTAATTAAATATACAGGTGTCTACTAAAAATATAAATCTTATCTTAGTCTGTTTGGGCTGCTAAACAAAATACCCCAAATTGGGTATCTTATAAGCAACAGAAATTTATTGCTCGTTGTTCTGGAGGTTAGAAGTGCAAGTTCAGGGTGCTAGCACAGTTGGGCGAAGAAACTCTTCTGGGTTGCAGACTTCTCATTCCATCCTGGCTGAAGAGGCACAGGGTCTCTCAGAGGCATCTTTTATAAGGGCACTAATCCCATTCATGAGGTGCCTCTTTACTGACAAAAATCACCTCCCAAATGCTCCACTTCCTTATCCCATCATCTGACGGGTTAGGATTTCAATGTGTGAATTTTGGAGATGACACAAACATTCAGATCAGAGCTGACCTACAGATTGAGGAAGTCTGTAATTAACTCCAGGCATCTCTGTTTTTCTGTTTGCTTATTTTTTAAACAAATGTCCTTGATGAATGCTAATGCATGTTCAGGTACTCCTAGCTTCTATTTAGAAAAAAGTTCAATGGATGGTTTTACTGTTTGACTCATATCTTTCCATCACCTCCCTCTTTCTTTTTAATTGTGGCCATGAAGGTACCATGAACAAGGCTGCTAGGAGAACCGTGCCAAACCCTGGCAAACTCTGATGAAAGCACAGGAGGAAGGCATATTTATTCCCACCTGGTCTGACTTCTCCTCCCAAGTACAGGCTCTTTCTGAAGAAGGAGGGGCACAGGTAGTGGCAACCGAAATCTTCATTCTGGAGCTGCAGAGAATGAGAGTGACCAGGAAGGAAAAAGTGAGAAAAGCTAGGAGAGGAAAATGGCAGCTTCAATGGACTAGGGAGTATCTTCTGGCCCAGCACTGTGATTGCGGGATTTTTAGAGTCACCTTTCTTTTGCCTTGAATATTAGCATATTTGCATGGGACCTAAAATGAAATAGAAATGTAAGTAGCAGATCTAACTGAAAGAACAAAACAGAAATGAACTCCCCTCCATCTTGACCTATAGGGCTGGGCCCCCCTGCCTAAACCCCCTCCCTTTTCTGGGAGTGGCCACAGGTGTGCCAGCAATGTCTTAACTTCCCTGACCCCCACCTGAATGGACCAATGAAGCTCCAGGAACACAGCGAGGGTCTTAATAAGGCTAAACCACAGAAGGACCCTAATTCAAGTGACCAATCTCTGTAACCTTCGTCACTTCCCTAAGCCCTCCCAGTATCCTACCTCATATAACCCATTGTTCCTCCTGGGGTCGGTCTCTCCTCTCTGTTGCTGCTGCGCCAGAAAGAGGCTGGGAGCCAAACCGGGGTTTGAATAAAGACTCTTTGCTTTTACATCAGAAAAGGCTCCTTGGTGGTTGGTTATTGGGGACCCCGGACTCCAGGCACAACACTAACCAGGCAAAGCAAAAGAACTAACAATTTTTAAGCCATTATTATACACATGAGCTTATTTAAACCTCAGTACTTTGAAGCAGTACAACAATTATATTTCCACTTTACATATAGACGTTGGGTTTTATTTATAGGAAATGTGATTTCTACATATATCACAGAAGTCTGGTGAGTTGCACAATTCAGGGCAGGGATGCAATCCCTGGTCTTCAGGCACAAGAATGACAAAAAAAAGAAACTTTCTAATTAAGGTTCTCACATTAATATTTTAAAACACTTATGATTTAGCAACTGGCTTTTGAAAAATTATGGATTCTTTAAATAAAGGAAGAGATGTTTTCTTTATCATTTTACTTTAATCTGTGGCAAAACTTGGGAATGTTTTGAAAATTTTGACAGTCTCTTGGATTCTATAAAATTTATTTTGTAACTCATGTCAGATGAAATCTCTACCTCCCATAACTGCACATATTTCCCTCAAGTGATCAAATGCCCCGATTTGCCTAGGACTGAGGGGTTCATGGGACGTGGGACTGTCACTGCTAGCACTGGGGAAGAATCAGACAAATTAGGATGAGTTGGGACAAATCAGACTATTGGTTGCCCCAACTTAGTTACAGAAAACAGTTATTTCATGGTCCTCCCCCAGAAATGATGTACTCATCAACATTTCATGATGGATATTTCTCATGTCTCTCCTCTTTCCCCATTCCTCAGTTTTTTAGGAACAGATACAATTATCTACTTTTTTTTTTTTTTCAGAGAGGAAGGGAGAGGGATAGAAAGTCAGAAACATGGATTATAGAGAGACATCGATCAGCTGCTTCCTGCACACCCCCTACTGGGGATGTGCCACAACCAAGATACATGCCCTTGACCGGAATCAAACCTGGGACTCTTGAGTCCGCAGGCCGATGTTCTATCTCCTGAGCCAAACTGGTTTTGGCACGACTCTCTGCTCTTGTGCACAGAGGTTCTGTGCCCCTTCCAAAGCCTAGGAATCAGCCCTTTCATGGCCCAGTGGCCTTGGTTTCTAGTCCAAGTGAGCTTATCACAACATTCCTGGGAACACACACTGTGCTCTCCTCCAGAGGAATGCTGGCAAACACAGCTTCTGTCTTGTCTCGTTACTGTTTATTAAACCACATCTTATTTCAAATGGACAGTTTAGTGAAGGGCCCTCCTAATCTGTGATAATCTTTCCCCATTCATCTTGTAAACCGCAATGTACTTGCTATATAGTGGCATATACATATAAGGCCATGATTAGTTCTGCTGTCTCAGACAAGCCACTAGCCTCCTCTGAGTTCGTATGTCTCATCTAGAAAAGGGAGGAGTAAAATAAATTATTGCTGAGATTCCTTCCTGCCCTGAGATTTCCTTGTCTCATTGACTGAGCAGAATGCAGCTGACCAAAGCAAATTTCTTTTTTTAATCTTCACCCAAGGATATTTTTCTGTTGATTTTTAGAGAGAGGGAAAGACAGAGAGAAATATCAATGTGAGAGAAACATATAGATTGTTAGCCTCCTGCGTGAGCCCTGATCAGGGCCTGGTCTGGGGAAGAGCCTGCAACCAAGTACATGCCCTTGACTGGTGTCAAACCCAGGACCATTTGGTCTGCAGTCTGACACTCTATCCACTGAGCAAATCCTACTAGGGATCCAGACATTTTTCTTACACGTAGCTTGGAAAACTCACAACGACACTCTTCAAATATGTGCCAATACAAATAAGGGGAACAGCAAAAAGACTGAACCTTAAATCTTTTCTCACTATGGGGTAACGATGGCCATTTGTGTCCCCACCATGGGAATGTCCCCATTTTCAGAAGTCGCTGCTCTGTTTCCCTGTGGTGGAATACTATTTAAAGAGTTGTTAGTGGGTTAACCTCTTATAAACAAAAAGATGAATCCTTTACTCCACCTGCAACACATATACTAATTTTGAAAGTATTATTAAATATTCTATGCATATTTCATGAAATTTGGAAAATATAATATAAAGAATGACAAAACCAATAATCCCTTCATATGCATGAGGGTTATATATAAATGTTGGCATCTTTGGTAAAAACTCATAAAACATTGTATTGTATTATTTAATAGTCAGCTTTTTTCACTTAAGAATAGATTATACTTTCTCATTTCATCATGAGATGTTGTATTTCATTGTCAATTGTATTCCATTTTGTGGGTAACCGTATTTGATTTAATCAAGTCTCTCATGTTGGATACACAAGGGTTTTCCCCCTCAAGTCTTTATAAGCAAACATATAATGAATTTCTTTCTCACAAGATAGTCTTAGTGATGAATTTCTAGAGAATAAGTTGTATACATTTTTAGGTTTTTAATACGGACTGTCAAATTGTCTTCCAAAAGTGTCCTCAATTTATACTTCCTTCAACAGGATATGACTGTGGTTCCTCTTTGCAGCTTTGCCAACAATTAAGTCATGTCCAGAGCTCACACTGGCCAAGGGGCCTTGGGTAGTGACAAAGTCCAATGTGAAAACTGAATTCTGATGTTGCTCTTTGACAGTGATGTGTTTACAAAATATCCAAAAATAGAACAGAAAACAGACATTGACCATTTAGAGTCAGAGTCACCCATTGGATACTGAAGCATCTAGACCAGTGGTTCTCAACCTTCCTAATGCCGCGACCCTTTAAGACAGCTCCTTAATGTGGTGGTGACCCCCAACCATAAAATTATTTCCGTTGCTACTTCATAACTGTAATTTTGCTACTTTCATGAACTGTAATGTAAAATGCAGGATGTATTTTCATTGTTACAAATTGAACATAATTAAAGCATAGTGATTAATCACAAAAACAATATGTAATTATATATTGTGAAATACTTATTTCTAATTACAAATAAATGAAATTTTGTCTTGAATCGTGGTGTGGCATGGGTAACAGTCTTAATATAACAACAGTAAACTACATTGCTACACTTTGCTACACCGAGGAGCAGTCTGGTGGTTCATAAGACCATGGGAAATAGGTGTTTTCCAATAGTCTTAGGCGACCCCTGTGAAAGGGTCGTTCGACCCCCAAAGGGGTCGAGACCCACAGGTTGAGAACCACTGATCTAGATGTACATCAGGGATACATCACTTGGTGTCTGTGAACCTTGACCCAGATATCTATTTCACTCAATAGAAGCTCCTCCTCCAATCTGATCAAACCAGAGGCCATGACTGCCTTGAGCAAATCTGAGAATAAGAAAAGTATTTATGATAAAAGGGAATTTGCCCACAGAAAGTGTACTTGACATAGGGATCAACCTACTTCATCCTGAGAGTATAGTGTGGGGATTTGTTGTACCCAGTGAGGAAACTGACAACACAAAGAGGGAGCCTAAAACTGCCCTCCTTGGTTACGCAGCTAATTAAGAACAGACCTGGGAACTGAACCTACATTTTTCTGATGCTAACCCATTGCTGTTTCTGTTATAATACACAGGCCTTCCTAGAAAGAAAGAGTAATGCTGGGATTAAACATAAAGTGTAAAAATGATGTCAGTCTAGTTTGGCTCAGTGGATAGAGCATTGGCCTGCGGACTGAGGGGTCCCAGGTTCGATTCCGGTCAGGGGCATGTGCCTTGGTTGTGGGCACATCTCCAGTGTGGGGCGTGCAGGAGGCAGCTGATCGATGTCTCTCTCTCATCGATGTTTCTGACTCTCTGTCCCTCTCCCTTCCTTTCTGTAAAAAATCAATAAAATATATTTTTAAAAACATGATGTCAGTCTAACAGCATGATGCCTAACACACAATAGGACTTGAATGCATCTGTACTGAGGGAGTGAATAGAGGACCAATATTTTCTTCCTATCTTTGGCTTCAGGTGAACTAAGCAATGGCAAAGGGATTGGTCAACTTTCTCCTCCATAGAGTTGTTGAGTCCCAGGTTTCATCCTTAAATAAGGTCCATATTTCCTTCCCACCTAGGTAGTCTAAACGGCTGACAAGAGTTTGGGGTAGCATATCTGGTTTGGAGAGCAGGTTGACTGATAAGAACTTTCTGTTTTGAGTAGGCAGCATACCAGCTATTTCATGTGGTTCATTGTAACAATTTAGATATAAAATGCTGGTGTTTCTTTTTATTTTAAGAATTCATGACAGAAAGATACCTACTTCCTCTTTCTTTTCAAAATCTTGGGGACAGCCTTTCCTCCTTCCATTAAGGAGGGACAAGTCAAATTTTGCTTGACCTTGATATAATAGCACTTAGTAATGTGGCCCGCCATCCAGGTGTTGGCTGCTTTGAGCAATGGTAGGGAGAGGGAGAATGGGGAAAACGTTGATGGGGAGATCTGAGGGTAGATGTCCCACCAGGTCAGCAGCAGCACAGCCCTGGCTTGAGAACTGAGATAGGACCAGGACACTAACTCCTAGGCTGGGAGGACAGTGGATAAAAATGTGGCAGAGGGAGAAGCAGAGAGTCTATGTATGACCTAAGAAATAATGTGGAAATTCAGACCCAGGAATAACCCACAACCTTAAGAGTTAGATCTTAGGCCCAAGAGAGCTTAAGTTCTAACATAAAGGCACTTAGATATGAGAGCTAAGCAAATCAGGACTTTTTCAACCTTGCCTAGAGTCTGGGTCAAGCTGAGCTAACCTGGGTGAGGACTGGGATGGGATGAGGTGGGGGCAGGAGGACTGATGTAAGGATTCAAGCAATCTGCATTCACAAGCTTTTAAAAGTTTGCCTTAGTTCATTCCTCTAATAAACAGTTATTGAGCTAATTTTTCTGTACTAGACACTGTGTTAGTTGTTGAAAATAGAGCACTGGATAAGATAAATTATCTTCATGTGGCTTGTATGTTAATAGAGAAGAGGCGTGATAAGCAAGGGAATAAATAAACAAATAAGATACTTACATACTGTGGTAGTGTTAAGTAAATCCCAGGGTGATGGACTAGAGAGGATCCAGTGGAGGCCCATTACAAACAGGGTTGTCCCTCGGTTGATCAGGAAGGACAGGGAGGAAGAACAAGCCAGGCAAAGGAAAAAGCAGGTACAAGGGCCTTGAGTGGGAATGGATGCAGGATCTGGAGTCACGGAAATGCAAGGAAGCCAATGTTGGAGAAGAGATGCTATGAGATGAGGCTGGAGAGGTGGACATGAGGAAGGATGGACAGGAACTTGGGCGTTCCATCTGGAAGTCTGGGTTTTATTCTAAACACAATGGAAGCACATTGGAGGGTTTTCAGTGGTGGAATGACATGATAAGAATTGCAGTTGAAAAATGCCACTCTCTGGAATTTGTAGAGGGACAACAGAGTATCCAGGTAAGAGACTTCAAAGCCCTTTGGGGGAAATCAAAGATAGTCCTTGACTCCTTGTGAGATCTTCCAGAAAAGACATTTGGCAAAGGACCACACTGTTCTTTACAAATAAAACTCATATTGCGATAGAATCATAGTCCTACTCTAGTCCTACTTGTATTCTTTTATGAAGATATATGCATGTAAAGATGGAGAAACATAATGTTTGGAAAAAGTGCTCCCCAAATTCATGCATCTTCTTCCTTCCTTCCTTCCTTCCTTCCTTCCTTCCTTCCTTCCTTCCTTCCTTCCTCCCTTCCTTCCTTCCTTCCTTCCTTCCTTCCTTCCTTCCTTCCTTCCTTCCTCTCTCCTTTCTTCCTCTCTCCTTTCTTCCTTTCTTTCTTTCTTTCTTTCTTTCTTTCTTTCTTTCTTTCTTTCTTTCTTTCTTTCTTTCTCTCTCTCTCTCTTTCTTTCTTTCTTTCAAATACTTATCATCCCCCTGCTCTGTGCAGGAAGAGTGGAAGCTTATAAATATTGATTAACAAACAATTGATGTTGGACAAACCGTAAACCAATTTGGTCCTGTTTCTTCCTTTAAACAGATGAGAAAAGCTGTGCAAGGGGTCTCACATTCAGAGTGTCTTTTTGCAATGTAGAAATTTCATGCAGAAGTTGGGTGGAAGGACAGGGTGACATCACCTGAGCAATCTCAACATCAGGATAATCAGACAGGACTGGCTTCCTGAAGGGCACAATGTAATCTATGTCACATTCCCCGTAAAGTTGTCTTGCCAAAAAATTAAATAATGGTCTGGCTGAGGCTCTACATCAGGAAATAATGGGATGGAGGAACCTGTGGGAAGCTTCCCAGAGAGCAAGAATGCAAGCAGCCAGATTTAACGTGGGCAACACTACAGGACAATGGCTTTCTTTCTTTAACAAAATCAATGCAAGGTTTTAGGTGAGGAGATGCTGCCATATTAAAGGAAACATATTAATATCCTGTGGTATCAATAAAATGCCACTGGATTTTGTAGAAAAGACATTTTCAAGTGTTTCATGCTACAACATGGATGAAAAGGAAGCCAGTGTTGGAGAAGAGATGCTACATGAATTAAGGCAGCACAAGAACTGTAGGATCCCATATGTACAACGTACCTAGAGTAGTCAAATCCACAGAGTTATAAAGTACAGTGGTAATTGCCTGGGGTTGCGAGGAGGGGACTGATGGGCTATTATTTAATGAGGACAGAATTTCCATTTGGGAAGATGGAAAAAGGACTAGAGACGATGATGATGATGGTCACACAACAATGTGAAAGTACTTAATGCCACTAAAATGCACACTCCGAAAAAGTTAAAAGAGTACATTTTCTGTGTTTTTTTTTATTTTTTATTTTACACAACAAAAAGAGGTCCCCAGGTGCTAGAGATACATGTCGGAGTATGAATAATATGATGACCCGGTTTGCTAGAACATGATCAAGGAAAACCAAACCAAATGCCAGGAAGATAGAGAGGAAACAGGGTTTGGGAAATGCATATAACTGTTGAAGTTGAATGATGGGCTATGGGGGTTTATTATACTGTTCCTTCACTTTGGGAAACATTAAATACTTGATACTATTAAGTTGAATACATCTATCATTTTTGATATGTAGAATTTCATTTTCTGAGATGCTCTGAGCATTTACACTCTTTCGAAAGGATTCAACATAAAAAAAAAAGTCATCCCAGCAGCCCTCTGGTATCTTGAGCTGTCAGGGTCCGAAACTGACCATGAACTAGGCCTCACCTTGAGGAGGAGGTGGTGGAGGCCGCTTTACATCTATCTAGCAGGTGTCCTCATGAGTGATATGCTATCCTCCCGCTGGGGAGAATAAATGAAATGGTATCTCTCAGTGTTCCTCCCTGCCGCCTCCAGCTGAGAACCACTGGGGAGCTTTCAAAGACACTAATAATGCTCAGCTCCCTCTCCAAACCAGTTGAGCCTGAATCTGAAAATGGGCCCCAGAGAGCAGTCCTTTTACAAAGCTCCCTGTGTGATTCTAATCCGCAGTCAAGGTTAAGAACCACCGGTCTGTGAGCCATCAGGTACGTAGCTGATGCTCACAAAATATGGATTGAAAATGAATCTGAACATAGGTGCCTCGTATGTTGTGTTTCAGTCGTTTGATAAAGCCTTTTATGGGAAATAATTTATATGCTACCTTTTCTCCTTCCCACCCAGGAGATGCAACTTTCGAAGGCTATAAACTTGATTCTTGAGCCTGTGCTAGAGTGGGCATGGTTATGCCCAGGAGAATATCATGGTGGCTGTTAGCAAGAGGCTGGGAAGATAAGAACAGTTTCAAAAATGTTTGGGGGTCATGACAAAAACCCCATTGTAACACAGCACTCTCGTTGGAATAACATTAAAGAAAAGTGAATTATGCCTGTTTATCAAAGGCAGAATGAAAGCCCCTTGGACACGAATCTTATTTTGAAGCTGAAGCCTTTAATCAAATTGACAATATAAGATAAGGTTCTTCTATGAACGAGGAATGATAAGCAGCCATTTGCAATCTCAGTATGCGGCTGCTGGTATTTAACTGTCTGTTTCACCTCGGATGTGTTGAGACTGGGTAGATTTGCATAGTGATTCAAGAGAGAAATGGGATCCTTGATCTGAATGGGTTAACTGTGGAGTATAAACAACTCCACATATTTTTCTTCCCTTATTCCTGTCCCCTGGAATTTGGAGAGAATATTCACCGGGCAGTCACTTCAAACAGACGGACAAAAAAAATATGCTCTAAGCTTTCATTGCAGGTAACTCTTCTTTGGGGAGATAGAATACATGATCCTAAGCTTTAGGTTGAGGGGGTGGGAGTGCCCACTTTTTTTTTTTTTTACTTTGAGAGCAAAGTCAACATTTATTCCCCCTCCCTTTCCCCCTTTATTGATTAAGGTATTACATATTGATTAAGGTCCTTACCCTCCATCATTCCCCCCATTCAAACCCTCACCCCTGGTGTCTGTGTCCATTGGTTAGGCTTATATGCATGCACACAAGTCCTTTGGTTGATCTCTCCCCTTTAGCCCCGCCCTCCCCTGCCTTCCCTCTGAGGTTTGAGCATCTGATCTATGCTTCTTTCTCTAGATCTATTTTGTTCATTGGCTTATGTTGTTCATTACAATCTACAAATGAATGAGATCATGTGATGTTTATCTTCCTCTGACTGACTGATTTCACTTACCATAATGCTCTCCAACTTTACCCATAGTGTTGCAAATGGTAGGAGTTCCTTCCTTTTTACAGCAGGGGAGTATTCCATTGTGTAGAGGTGCTAATGTTTTTTAATCCACTCATCTGCTGAGAGTGCCCATCTTTTTCATTTTCAAAAGCCAAGCAGAGTAAGTGGTAGAGAGGAACAGGGCTGCCAGATGGAGCAAATAAAAATGCAGGATGCCCAGTTTAGTTTGAATTTCAGGCAAATATAGACAAATATGGCTTAGAATAGACTTATACTAAAAATATTCCATTTTTGTTTGAAAATGCAAATGAGCCAAGACCGGTTTGGCTCAGTGGGTAGAGCGTCGGCTTGCGGATTGAAGGGTCCCAGGTTCGATTCCAGTCGGGGGCATGTACCTTGCTTGTGGGTACATCTCCACTGTGGGGCATGCAGGAGGCGGCTGATTGATGTCTCTCTCTCATCGATGTTTGTGACTTACTATCTCTCTCCCTTCCTCTCTGTAAAAAATCAATAAAATATATTTTTAAAAAAAGAAAAAGAAAATGCAAATGAAACTGGGCATCCCAGTATGGTGGTGAACTCTGGCCATGGAGGTAGATGGCCTCAAGGTAGAGGTGATGGACATCAAAAGAGAAATAGTGCTGTGTTTAAAACACAACTCAATCTTTATACGTATTTTACACCTTATCTTGGAAAGCGTGTCCTGAGTCACCGAGTCTAAAGGGTGGATTACAGGCATGTAAAAATAATGAAGCAGCTCCACTTATTTCTGTTTTGCACCAGCTGGTCAAGACTCTTCCTGAGGAAGTAGGGCATCTCTCAAAGTCACCGCCGAGTCACCCCGAGCCACCAGTGTCATGGAACCCTCCAGGCGTGGGCTCAGAGCTCTTGTCCCATGGACCTGAGCTACAGCCGCGCATCTTTCTCAGACGTGGACAGCACTGATTGGGCCTTACAGAGACCCACCGCCTGCTGCCCAATTTCCCCTTGGTTTTCTAAGGAGTAAATGTTTGTTGCTAATGCTTAGGCTGCAGCTATTGAGAAATGCTATGGAGATGGAGAGGGAGCCTGGGTTAGTGGCTGGGAAATATGTGTCCCTTCCAGACGGAGCAAGCATTCAGAAGTGGATGCATTGGAAAACCCCATTGGAAGGGCTATTTCCTAGAACAGCAGTTCTCAACCTGTGGGTCGCGACCCCTTTGGGGGTCGATTGACCCTATCACGGGGGTCGCCTAAGACCATCAGAAAACACAGATATTTACAGTACGATTCATAGCAGTAGCAAAATTACAGTTAGGAAGTAGCAACGAAAATAATGTTATGGTTGGGGGTCACCACAACATGAGGAGCTGTATTAAAGGGTCTCGGCATTAGGAAGGTGGAGAACCACTGTCCTAGAGCCTTTCCGTAAGAGATGCCTTCAGCTTCAATAACAATGACAACGACATAAGCAGCCGGTGTTGAAAGCAAAACAAAGGGTGGAACCCCAAGCTCACACTCGGGACTGCCCCCACTTGTCCCTTGGGGACCTCCAGGTGAGCACAGACCACTGGGAATATCTTTCCCTGCCAGTGACCTCAGGTGTTAGTTTAACTGTCCAGCGGAGGGCTCATCATGACATTTCAGCAACGAGGCAGAGTCTGCAGACTTAGGGTGACAATTCCGATGTGAGGGAGAGCTGCCCAATAGGGCTACGGAAAATTGTTCAGGAAACTTCTGCTTTTTAGGATTTTTTAAACTCTTTTTTTTTTCTTTCTTTCATCACGAGATGCCGGTGACTGAGCTGTCATCCTCTTATCCCGTGATCATGATGGTCATTGTGCTGATCTTGGCGGAGGGTAGTTTCTGCCCATCCCCCACTCCCCCGGAAGGAGCATGAGGCAAGGGGAGGCAGACAAGATAGAGAAAAGGCAAAAGACAGTGTGTGTCAAGGGAGTGCTGTCCTGAAATGGGCAGGAAATGATGATTTAAAAGGAAGAACTGCTTTATTGCCTATGCAGAGAATTTCTGCAAAAAAAAAAAAAAAACCTTCTAGAAACTTCCAGCAGCTTTTACCCTGGCGGAGCTGGACAGGCAGGCAGGGGAGACTTCTGCTTTTATTTGTTCACTCCCTACACCGTTGGGTTAGATTTTCTTGCATATCTCTTGTTTTTAATGGGAAGTTTTAGAAAAGACCAATTTAATGAAAACAAACGAACGCATGGGGACTTCATCTGTCATTTTCTCTGCTCCAGGAAAAAGGGCTTCATCTACCAGCTGTGTGGACTTGGCACATTAGTTCACCTTTCCGTGGCCTGTTACTTCATCTGGAAAATAGGCTTAATAACAGTGCCAGCGACTTGGAGTGGCTGTGGAGAGTCAATGAGCGGAGTGTCAAGTGCTAAGAGTTGGTTGTCACAAGTGCTCAGTCATCCTAGCTATCGCTGACATCATTCAAATGCTGTCCTAAGACAAAACCTAGCAATTTAGGCTAGTTTGTCCTAAAGATGGTGCTTAATGGTTATGGCACGTGACCACAGCCTCTGGGGGCAGTGATGGATGATGCTGGTGGTGGTGGTGGTGGGTAGATGGTTCTGAATGACCAGCATGTCAAGAACGAGGAAAGGAGCAGCTGTTCAGGACTGAAGCCATAAAAACAAACAGAAGGCCAGGTTGATGGGGTGACAAACGCATCTGTCATCATCTTAGCGAAATAAATTGTTTGCTTTTTGTCATGTTCTGGATATATCTGAGGTATACCTAAGAGGAACAGAAAATGTGGAGTGGCCCACAAATTATTCTTTAATTTGGTGAAAATGTAGTCTTCCTTCCCTCCTCTTCGAGCAGTGGTTCTCAACCTTCCTAATGCCACGACCCTTTAAGACAGCTCCTCATGTGGTGGTGACTCCAAACCATAAAATTATTTCCGTTGCTACTTCATCACTGTGATTTTGCTACTGTTATGAACTGTCATGTAAATACCTGATATGCAGGATGTATTTTTGTTGTTACAAATTAAACATAATTAAAGCATAGTGATTAATCACAAAAACAATATGTAATTATATATTGTGAAATATTTATTTCTAATTACAAATAAATGAATTTTTTTGTCTTGAATCATGGTGTAGCATGGGTAACAGTCTTCATATAACAACATAAACTACATTGCTACACTTTGCTACACCAAGGAGCGGTGTGTTGGTTCCTAAGACCATGGGAAATAGGTGTTTTCTGATGGTCTTAGGTGACCCCTGTGAAAGGGTCGTTCGACCCCCAAAGGGGTTGCTACCCACAGGTTGAGAACCACTGTCTTAGAGTAATGTTTGAGTTTTCCAAGTAGAAATGTCAAGGGAGCAGAAAGAGCTACCCACAGGATGTTCAGGGGAGATAATAATTGGACCTCTGGGTAATAATAATCGGAGCACTCACCATGAGGGAGGGACTCTGACACAGGAAAGAGATCCACAGGTCTTGGGAGGAGCAGAGGAGTAGGGAGGACTCCAGGCGTATGTTCTTTAAATCACGGCCGGGGAGGTGGGCCATGCTGAGAGAGGGGGCTTGTTCAGCAGTGTTTTATGCTGTTGAGAGGAGACAGAAAGTGAGGACCAGTAGAGTGTACTTTGGGTTTAGTTTGAGCTTTTCCATGGATGCTGTAGAGCAGGAGGATCCATGTTTACAATGAGGATGGGAGAGAGTTTCTGTAGTCAACTATAACTGGGAAATGCTGTGTTCAAGGGTAGCCGTTATCTCCATCAATGGGCTTTTCAGAGTCTTGAGTACACAAGCATTCATTGTGAGTGTCCAAGAGGGGATCAAATAAGCATTTCCCATGGGCCCACAAAACTCTTTATGTGCCTAACGTCTCATGGAACCCGTGTTTGATAGCACACGTTCTGAGCAGGATCAATGCCTTCCTTGTATGGTAGAGCAACCTAAGACCCAACGATTGGAAGGGACTTGGAGAAAATAACTCGGTTGGGTTAACAGGCATGGAGGGAACCTGTGTAGGATGCTCAGGGGCTTCTCAAGGACATCACTGGTGTGAGCACAGGCCTCAGTCGGGCTGGGCAATCTGGTTCTGCTTGGAAATCTGAAAACAGATGGCGAGACAGCCAATCAACCTTTGTATGTGGCATGAAAGAACACAAGGCAGGACATAAATCTCCTGGCTCTGAGTCCAGCTCGGCTGAAGTTAAGAACAAAAGAAGCTGAGTGTCCTTGCAAGTTACTTAATTTCTGGGTGTCTTAGTTTTTTGTTTGTTTGTTTGTTTTTATCTGTATACAAGGGTAATCATGGCTTCCCTATCAAAAGGAATTTCTGTGATGATTAAATAAACTAATATTTACAGACAACTTAGAATAATGGCTGACCTAAGTAAGTGAACAGTTTGTGTTTAGCTGTTGGGAGAAGAGAGGGAACTGTGTTCTATCCCATAAACAGGGCAGCAGAAAAAGCTACTCTGGCAAAGGAAAGAAAAATAAACAGATGTGTCAAGAGAGGTAGAGAAGAATAATAGAGATATGTCTTTAGGAATCTATGAGATACTGTGTCTTTACATTAAAACCCTCTGTTAGCTTATGATAGCTCAGTAACCTGAAAACAACGAGATATCGTGAGTACAGTGGCTGAGACAGGATTTGAACTCGAGTCCCCTGGCTTCTATTCCAGTATTCTGATTATTACTGTACACAGTTGGTCTAGGAGCTGGCTGTAATTTAGCGGGAAAAAAAACTCCCAGAGGAAAGCAGATCTTTGCAGCCAGCAGCAGAATGTGGCTGGATTTAAATGAAGTGTCCCTGGTTTCAAGAGGCAGACTTTTGACCCTCCAGCTGTTGCAGCCCATCTGATTAAGAGGCTAACGGGGTGCAGCGACTCAGGGCACTGAGGACTCTGAAAGCATTTCAGCCCCTTCCTTCAAGAATTTCAACTCACTGCTTAGTCTATGACATCATCCAGACACTGATGCAATGGATCACTTCGGTCTGCTGTGGATTCTGAGTTTGTCATGAATGGCCATACTCCATTATTTGGTTGGTATACTTCTCCCAACCTGGAATGTTCTACCCTCCCTTTAATGCCTGTGGAAAACCTTCTCTGGCAGTAGGACCAAAAACTACAGTGGGCTAGAGAAGAATTGGGGAATGGGCAGGAGTTGTTCAACTGCCACGTGACTGGACCCTCTCGGCATTCTGACTCTGTGTCTGGGATGGGACCCAGGAGTATGCCTGTTAGACAAGCACCTAAGATGATTCTGAGGCTTGCTGAAACCGGTTTGGCTCAGTGGATAGAGTGTCGGCCTGCGGATTGAAAGGTCCCAGGTTCGATTCCCGTCAAGGGCATGTACATTGCTTGTGGGCACATCCCTAGTAAGGGGCATGCAGGAGGCAGCTGATCGCTGTCTCTCTCTCATCGATGATTCTCTCTATCCTTCTCCCTCTCTGTAAAAATTCAATAAAATATTTTAAAAAAGAAAGATGATTCTGAGGCTGAGGCTGGATATTCAGGCACAACTCTTTGAAAACACTCCATACATTTTTATTCAGACCTTCAGGGAAGATTTTCAGAATTAAGGAATGTATGGAGTGGGACTTTTAAAGACAATTTTGATGTTGACGTTGAAAGTAATGTGGGAGCTGTTTATCAAAGGGAAAATGATGAAAAGGAAATAGGGCTGAAGGGAGGACATGCGTCTTCCCTGGTCCCCTCCTTGTTTCCTGTGAGGCACAGGACGGTGAGGCTTTTTAAGTTAAGCCTCAGTTTCCTGGTCTGTTAAATGGGGCTAATGATGGAGACCTCTGTTGTGCAACTCCAGTGAGCTCAGTGTAGCTGAAGGCAGTTTGTGAGCTGTAAAGGCAGTGATAGGAATTATTTTGTGTTAAAATACAAATTTCTCCTGGAAGGGATCTCAGCAGCAGTGGAACCAAATGTTTACATTTTCAACAGGAGAGAACTGGAGCAGGACCTACTCTTATATTCCACTGTCTCCCCTGACCTAGCTCAGTGCCTAGTGTGTAGCAGCAGGCTTACTTTCTGTTGATAAGAATCCAATATTTTTAAGCTTTTGAATATACATGCCTTATCATCCAAGATGCTCATTGGCTGACATCAGTCATCTTTGGTTGGATACTAAATAATAAAGAGGAAAAACTGCTGATTAATGCGGAGAGGCAAGGAAAAGGCAGTGAATAGCAGTGCCAAAATAGCATCGATAATTATGTCTCACAAAGCCTGTATGAGTCAAAACTGAAGTGTCTGTGTGTGACATGAAATGAATCATTCTGCGAATAAGAGAAGAACTCTTATTTATTCAAATGCTTTTCGTCTCTCCCAAATATGTGCCCTTAAACAAAAGTGATGGGCAGCTTTGCTGGTATGTCACACAAAATAAGTGTCTGATACATATGTATCTAACATGTAAAATAACATAGGTATCTAATGCAAAATAGATACAATTCTTCTTGTAAAAAAACATGGTAATTCAATAGTAAGTTGGTATGAACTGATTAATGATTACATTAATATATGATTATATTTATATATGTTAAGGATAAACTTCTATTTGACTGAAACTTTAGTTATTTTGGGATTTCTGCCATTTTCAGCCAATCTGAATCTTAAGTGATACCGGCAGTGGCAGGCCTCTCCCACAGGGCCAGCTCCACATCATGGCAGGTCAAAGGTCAAATGTGTCCTCTGCAGAAGGGCCACAAGAAAGAACCAGTCAGAAGGGGCTGAGCACCAATACATTGTTCCTTCTTCCAAACACCGATCAGGTTAGTCATCGATCCCCAGGGAGAAATGACTGGAGGCACCAAGAGAGACCAGGAGTGATCATTTAGGAGGCCTCTCCACATGGAAATATGAGAATTGGAAAAGAGAAGTTCTCCTGATCGTGGGAAATATGAATGCATCAAAGATGGCAAATTCTGCCATCAAGAGGAGAGGATGAGGAAGGGGGAGGAAGAAGAGGGGTTTACATTAGATAATGTAAGATATTGGGGGTGGGAGCATTTACTTTGGCCGAATTGAAATGTAAAATCCTAAGGGTTACAGCTGAAAAACACCTTCCAGAGCATCTGGTCCAATAATCTTCACTTTACTCAGGAGAACCAGAGTGGCGAAGAGAATGTTTCAAACATTACTAATAGGATTCCTAGGGGTGTCATTAAACTAACCAGGACCAGAGCTCCAGTTTACAGAGAGGAAAAGGTGGAGAGGCTAGCAACTAGCTTTCCAGTTTCTGGCTCTGTCCTCTACTTCTGGTCCTTGCGTGGGACACATTTTGATTTCCACCTCGACTGGTCTCAGTCTCCCTAGAGCTTCTGGTGAGAGATGGTTACAACATAGGAACATCAGAGATGAGGGCACCTGCAGTGTCTACAGCCGGGAAAGGCGAATTAAGGACAAAGACAAGGTGCCCTGGGAACACAGAACTGGCTAACTTGATTGATGAAGAGCAGAAGGAGGGGAGGTGGTTTTAGGGTACATATCGGGTACAAGTTTGCTGGGAAAAGCATAGAAGTGCCCGTGTGATGTGTCAGGCCTGGGAAGGGGCAGGTTTGAGGAGCATCAGGGAGGTCAGTGTGGCCGGAGCAGAGAGAGTGGGACACAGGATGGTGGGAAGGGAGGGTGAAAGGATCATCTAAGGTCCTCATTGCTCAGGCCATGGATCTCATTTTGAGTGGGAAAGGCACCTCTGGAGGGTGTTGAGTAGCTGAATCACAGTCCATGATTGGCCCTCAGTGCACATGAGCACAGGAAAACCAAATGCTCACCAAGTGGGGGCGGTTGAATAAATTACAGCACAGGCAAACCATGGATTAAGCCATTACAGAGACTGACTTAGAGTTGCCTACTGATTTGGAGGGAATTCCATAGGAAAGTTGAGTGACAAAGCCAAAATTCAGAAAAGCATCTATAACTTCCCATTTTTATAAAGGCTTTTACTTTTTCATATACAATATGAAATGTTCATATACAACATGTATTTATTGATATGATCACATAAGCCTGGAGAATATTATGGAAAACTACATACTGGATAGTTCACAGGGACCACATACATAGAGGGTAAAGGTTGGGGAGAGAGGAAGGGAGACACCATATAATCCAATAACCCCTCTTCTAGGTATATAACCAAAATAATTAAAATCAAGGTCTTGAAGAGATGTTTGTACACTCATATTCACAGTCAAAAGGTGGAAGCCACCTAAGTGTCTGTCGTCAGATGAATGGATAAACAAAATGTGGATAAAAAAAAAAAGTAATGTTACCCAGTGTTGCAAAGGAAGGAAATTCTGATACACATTCCATCATAGATAAACCTCAAAGACCTAATGCTAAGTTAAATAAGCCACACACACACACACACAACAGAACAAATATTGTATGATTCTGGAGTAGTCAAACTCATAGAGACTGAAGTTAGAATGGTGATTTCCAGGGGCCGAGGGGAGGGGCAATAGAGAGTTAGTATCTAATGGGTATAAAACTCAGTTTGAGAAGATGAAGTTCTGGAGATGGATGGTGGTGATGGATGCACAATAATGTGAATGTACTTAAAGCCACTGAACCGTACACTTGAAAATGTCCAAGTGGTAAACGCCATGTTATGTGTATTTTCAACAATTAAAGGGGAAAAAATGGAAGAAAGACAGCCCCGTGCGACGAAAAATACACCATTGACAGTGGCTGGCGTCCTATGAAGACTGTATCAGGGAGAACGTACCCCACCCCATGGCTGCTCCTTCTCAGAACTGGTGCTTTCACGTTCCACTTCTCACAGTGTCCCTCAGCTGGCAGTTCCTCTTCCCATTCTGATCTCACCACCTGATTCAGTGTGTCCAGATGTGCAGGCTCCTGGAGGAGCATGAATGATGGCGGCCATCCATCACAGAGACAAGCTCAGGAAGACAGCCTCGCTTCCAAGCATCACCTTCGGAGGGATCCGGGTGGAGCCAGGGAAATGCTCGAGCACGCTAGGGCAGGGGAGAGGAGAGCGGAACTCAGATGGGAGCAGAGGTGAGTGATAATCACACTGGAATGTGCAAAGGTTATCTGAGACTCCACTTGAGCACCGGTTCTATTTAACCTCGCCGCCCCCCCCCCCCCTTAAGCCTGTCTTAGATAAACATTTCTTCCCAAGGAGGAGAGAGGTTCATTTCACTTGGCCCAGACCAGCAGGATGTCACCAAAGCCTTAGCCGCGGCTGGGGGCCAGTCTGACTTAAGACAGCAGGAGACACCCCCACCTGCACCCCTCCTTGCTTCCCTTTCAGGGACCTTCTCAGGTACCTGGCATCCTGCTTTGCATGCCCCTCTCTCCTCCACCAGTACTTCGTGCCTTGTCCCTCGAAAGGAGCGGATGCCCTGCATGGGGCAGATGTGAGCACCCAATAACACATGTCCGTGCAAACTGGGCGTCCCCTGTCCAGACGTGAAATGCCATCCATCCTGGAGAATGACCCTAGGGGTCAGGGCAGCCAAGGGAAGAAAGGACACTTTGGCTGATGGGCCGGAGAAGCAGCAGCAGCAAATCCAGGACTCCGTTCTATTAGGGAGCGTGTGGCTGCAAGGAAGCACCTGCTTCACCTGTGGGGACCAAGACTGAGCTGAGGTCAAGGGTGGGAGGAGAAGGATCGTTTGCAGGTGGAGCGGAGCACTTAAAGCCACAGGGGCACAGTCTCCCAGCTTGACTGTGTGGGGACTCAGCACTGAAAGCCACAGGGGCACAGTCTCCCAGCTTGACTTCGTGGGGACTCAGCACTTAAAGCCACAGGGGCACAGTCTCCCAGCTTGACTGTGTGGGGACTCTCAGGATGACCTGTGAGGCTTTGATTTCCCTCTGGCCTGGCTCTCCACTATTCCTCCCTCTGCAAGCATCAAGCTGCTCCCCCATGAGGCCCTGCATCTGTCCTGCTCACTAGTATCCCTCTCTCGTGGCACCATTAGTTCCTCAGTGATGAGCCTGGCTTCACACCCCATCTCCCTAGGCCTGAGGGCTGGCAGAGGGGCCACTCTCGGGGGGCGTGGGCAGCCTGGAGGTGCCCGAGGCCCGCCCCCCTGAAGTTCACCCGCAGCGGCTCTCTCCTCAGGTGGCTCCGCTAATTCCTTCCACATGTTTCCTCTCCGGTCCGGGAGGGGAAGCTCCAGGGTCAGGCTGCGCCTGTGACCTCGTCAGAGCGGCTTCCCCTGACATCCCTCTGATCTTGGGCCGCTGCGATCGGGGCAGGGCGGCGTGACCACCTGGCCTCCGCAGCCCCTGCGGGCGTGAGGCGCATGCGTGGGCTGAGGGGTGGGGCCAGCGCCTCCTGCGGGGCATGCTGGGTAATAAATCTTTCAAGGGAGCAGCCTGGGCTGGTTAACTCCTGCTCGCTGCTTTGCAGTGTGAATACAGATTTTATTTTATTTTATGTTATTTTATTTTATGTTATTTTACTTTCTTTTATCTTATTTTATTATTTTATTGTTTTAACAACGCTTATGAAGTACAAGCTTGGCCTCACACACACTGCTCCCTGCTTTGCTCACAGAAGCCTTGCAAGGTGGGTCAGTAACGTCCTCGCTCCAATGGTATCAAGGAGGAAAGCGGGATTCACAGAACACAGGCAGTTTGGCCAGAAAAGACTGGTGCAGTGACGCCTTGAACTTGAACCCCCTGGTGTTGAAGACTGTGCACTTGTCCTCTCCTGCAGAGAGGTGGGCTGGCTTTGCAGACCCCGGAGAGAAGGCGTGGTCAGGAAGGAGCAGCGTGATTCCGGGAGAATCCCTCAATTGGTTCTAATGCCTTCCCTTAGTCAATCCCCTTCTCATTTGGAAAAGAAAGGGGTTTGGAGAGTCCTTTAACTTTCTGCTACTCTGATTGACTGATTTTTTATTTTTATTTTTTTGTGTTTCGCCATTTCTTTTTTGTGTGTTTTCTTTGCATGTTTTAACTGTCAAAAGGCATTTGTCTCCCTCCCAGCACCAGATCTGCGCAGGGCTGGCCTCATGAATGTGGGAACAACATGGTAGAGCTGTAGGAATTCTAACCTGGCTCTTGCCTTGCTGGACATGCCTGTCCTAATTTTTTTTAATATAAATTATTTATTGTTTAAAGGATTACATAAATCTCCTTTATCCCCCCACTGACCTCTCCCTGACCACCCCCCCCCAGCACATGCCCTCACCCCCCTACTGCTGTGACTACTGGTTATGCTCATATGTCCTTTGGGTGATCTCTTACCCCATCCCACCCCCCACCCCTGCCTTCCCTCTTATGTTGGACAGTCTGTTCAATGCTTCTGATTCTATTTTTGTTCTTCAGTTTATGTTGTTCATTATATTCCACAAATGCGTGAGATCATGTGATATGTATCTTTCTGCGACTGGCTTATTTTGACATAATACTTTCCAGGTTCATCCATGCTGTTGCAAATGGTAATAGTTCCTTCTTTTTTACAGCAGCGTAGTATTCCATTGTGTAGATGTTTCACGGGTTTTTAATCCACTCATCTGCTGATGGGCACTTAGACTGTTTATAAATTGTGCTGCTATGAATATAGGGGTGCATATATCCTTTCTAATTGATATTTCTAGTTTCTTGGGGTACATTCCTCAAAGTAGGGTTACTGGGTCAAATGGGAGTCCTATTTTTTATTTTTTGAGGAAACTCCATACTTTTTTCCACAGGGGCTACACCAGTCTGCATTCCCACCAGCAGTGCATGAGGGTTCCTTTTTCTCCGCATCCTTGCCAGCACTTGTTTGTTGATTTGTTGATGATAGCCATTCTGACAGATGTGAGATGGTACTTCATTATCATTTTGATTTGCAATCTCTCAGATGATTAGTGACTTTGAGCATGTTTTCATATGTCTCTTGACCTTCTGTATGCCCTCTTTCAAAATGTGTCTATTTAGGTCCTTTGCCCATTTTTTGATTGGATTGTTTATTTTTCTTTTGTTAAGTTGTAGAAATCCCTGTAAATTTTGGAGATT
>PVJN01029654.1:0-26260 GCA_004026805.1 Lasiurus borealis
TGGCCTTAGATAATTACTTCAGTTTGTGAGACATCAAGGTGATGACTGGAAACAGGTTTGCAACTCTCTTGAGAGTCTGGAGATGGCAATCCAGGAGCCATTATCTTGGGAGTGAATAGAATTGGCCAGAAGAAAAGAAGTGTAACAGAGGCTCTTAGTCTGGGCTCTGTAGATGAATTTCCTGAGCTTACGAGTCCCTTGAGTTATATGGGAAATGCTGGCAATTTGTGATTCTGCCTTAGAGTCTCAAAGGGATGTATGGCCCACCAAAAAGATAAAGAACTGCAGATATAAGTGGTGGATAGATAAAGAAGATTCAGGAATGAAGGTTGGAAAGGAGTGGTCAGGGACAAGCAAAAAATTCAGTAGCTGTCAGTAGGCCAAGATGTCTTATTTTGTATACATATAGTATGGATAGTCTTTCTAGAAAGAGGGAGTGGTCAGCGAGGCCCATTGCAATATCCTTCGGAGGCCAGCTAGGAGACAACTTGAAAAGAGCCCAGCAAATTTGGCTATAAATTGATCATTGAAGAATGTAATAATTTCTGTGGATGGTAACTAGGGTGATTGTAAGTAGGGTGAGGTATGAAATGACAATGAATATGGCTTCTTCTTTTGGGAAGCGTGGCTATGGAAGCAAGGAGAGAGAGGAGTCAGCGGTCAAGAATGGTTTCTCTCCCTCTTCCCTGCCCTTCTTCTTTTCTCTCTTACTTTTTTTTAAGGATGAAGGGACTTGTTCATGGAGGGGTGAAATCCATCCTGGGATGAGGGTGGGAGTACTAGGGCCAGAGGGAGAAGCTACTTGATGGAGCATGTTTCTGAGGGGGTGGAGTTCACAGCACAGGTGGAAGGCCTGCCCCTGAGCACAGGGAGTGCCAACTCCACCTCCAAGAAGGAGATAAGAATAAGGATGGATACAGATAACAGGTGAGAGATGCATTGCTAAATATGGTATTGGCACCCATGGGGTCCCTTCAGTCACCAAGAGTTTATGATTTTGGTAACAGAGGGGAAGAAGCGATGATGCATCTCTGGTCTCTCACACCAGCTGAGGAGATACCCTCTTCTGCTCTGAAGACTTCAATGTCTTTGTTATCCTGGGACACTCTTTTACTTATCTTCTGCCTTCTCCTCCTCCAGGAAGCCTTTCCTGATTGACACATTCACACTGGCCCTTTCCAGCTGCTGGCTCAGCTCCCCATTCCTTCTTTGCCCCAGCACAGAGGCCAAGAACTCCTCCTGGTTCAGTGTCTGTCTGTCTGTGTCTAGTCTTTAAAGATAAAGTTCACAAAAAGGACATGGAGGGGATGGGAACACATGTGCTTTTGTAAAATTGGTGGCTTCTTCCTCAGGTTTGTCCCTCCTCAGCTCTCAGAATGGGCTCTGCCCACAAGAGGGTGCTCTGCCAGAGAAGGACTGGCTGGTATTATCTGGGCAACAGGCTCAGTTGGCTGGCTGACAGCAGGGCCCTCAATCTGGCCCGGACCTTTGATCCCTGTCCTGATAACCCTGGCCTCTGTTGCCATGGCTCCCTCTTAGTTTGATAAACAGAGCTCTTCCTCCTCCTCCTCTCCTCCATGTCCAGGTTACTCCAGGCATAGGCTGGGATTTCAAGTGTTCAGGTGCCCCTATACCCCCACTGCAGGGGAAGTATGATGATGGTGAGTCACTGATTATAGTCTCCTTTTCACCTTCTCACTATTTTCTGTGGCTCTGCTGCTTCCTCCTGTCCCACCTATGTCTACTGGAACTGGGGAGGGATGGAAGAAAGGACTAAGATTCACATGGTCTGTCAAATGGGGTGATGAGATGTAGGGAGGAGTCTTCCTGTCCTGGGATTACATCCTTGGGGCTGTTTGTGGTTAGTGGAGGCTTTGAGGCCTATCCAACCCCGGTATTAGTGAGCTCAATCACTTGTCTTCTGAATCCTTGAGGCCCAAGGTGAAGGAGAGGAGAAGATAGAAAAGGATAAATGTGGGGGAGAGAAAATAAGGACCCCAGGGGAGAAGAGGTCTCATCTGGAGAAAATAGAATAATCGAACCATTGATTGATTGATTCGTTCATTCATTCATTCATTCATTCATTCATTCATTCATTCATTCAGTGAATCAAACAAGTTCCTGTGTTGGATGCTGAGGGAAACAGAAACATGTATAAAACATGACTGCTTTTGAGGTGAGAGAAGTGACAGCGCTGTGTAAAATGGCCTTGGATTTGGAATTGGGGGACTCTGGTTTGAGTCTGACTACTACTGCTGGAAAATTTATCTCTCTGAGGCCTGGGTTCCTCATCTGTAAGTAAGAATAATGATACTGAAGTTTCAAAGTCATTGTAAGGATCATATGAGACAAATATGAAAGACTGCCCCGTTAGCCAATGTTCAATGCATGTTATATGCCTGAGGATCAGGTTTACTATTAGGGAGGGGCACTCAGGTAAGTGTTACTGAGCCCAGGGGTGTAACAAAGGCCCTTTTTGGGGGGTCTCTGTGGGTGCGGCCGCTTCCGGCTGTGGTGACTGGGGCAGGCTGCCTGGGGAGGTGGCTGCTGTGTGATTTTCATTCAGTAAATGTTTGCAGAATGAATGGGGTGTGCTGGAGCCAGGGCTGCAGGAGGGGTAAGGTTTCAGCAGGTGCAGGTGAAGGGAGGTTCGGTGGGAGGGAAGAGCACAGCCCTGGGGTGGGGGCAGGGAGCCAGCTAGTGCCAGGAAGGGAAGGCTCAGTTCAGCCTCCAGATGAGTTTGACCTTTATTCTGAAGGCAACGGGAAGCTCTGAGCTGGGGCATTGCAGGATTAAAGTGGTGTTTATAGGTTAGACTGGCTGGCACCAGGAGAAGACATCTTGGAGCAAAGCGAGTGGAGGAAGGGGAGGGGGACAGGGACAGAGAGGCACAGGGATTGTGAGAGTGTGTACGTGTCTAGGAGCCTCAGGGCAGACCATGATGTCATCTCCCCCTCCACTAGGCAGAGGGTGCTCTCACGTCTTCAGGGCCCAGTCTCACCTGCCTGCAAGAAGGAGGAGGGAAAATCACAGGGAGGTGGAGAATTTTTCAGGAACACAGAGACCAAAGGAACACAGCCTCCTTTCTCCTTCTCCCTCCATAGGACTCAGGGCCCAGCTCAGAGTAACCCCATGGGAGGGGAAGAGGAGGACAGGACTGGAGTGAAGACCTAGGTCCCTGGGTTTTCTGGGTCCTGTGCCTGTCCTCTAAGAGACAGGGTGAATCAACTATAGTTTATAAAGCTAGAGAGGTGGTTAATAGTGACAGAGAGAATGAGAACTCATTGGGCTGGGCATGAACCCAAGAGCCATGCATGAACCCCAGAGCTCAGAAATAGAGGCCAATGAAGATGACAGTGCTGTCCATCTCTGGGACCTAACTTTTCTGGGAGGGAAATGTCTAGTCTGGGACTGACCGGTAGAAAAGTGACTTTAGCCTTTGTTGGCACCAATCAGCCTGACCCATCTCTCCCTTTACTCCCTTTCATTTCTGGATGGACCCCACACCCTGGAGTGACTCACATATGCTGCCAGACCCACAGGCCTCCCACCCTTAGGCCTGACTCAGACTGAGCTCCAGAGATAGCTATCCTGGCTCTCCCAAGGTGAGGAGTCAGGTTTATGGCTCCACAAGCTCATTCTCTGGGTGGTGTCTGTTGTGCACACATACCTTCCAACTGCATTCCTCCCAGGCCTGACCCAACCTTACTCAGTCTCTTCTGGGAATTGCAGACCATTTGAGCACAGTTTTAAGAAACCTGCTCCGCACCTCCTTCCCCGAAGGGCTATCTCCTCACCATCTTGGCCTTGAGCTGCTCCTGCGCCACTGAGGCTGGTGCCCCCACTGTCATCTGTTTCTTCGCTTCAGGGCAGGCCTGACCGGGTCTAGGTCTGAAGAGATCCAGCCGAAACTGGTTTGGCTCAGTGGATAGAGCGTCGGCCTACGGACTGAAAGGTCTCGGGTTCGATTCCGGTCAAGGGCATGTATCCTGGTTGCGGGCACATCCCCAGTAGAGGGTGTGCAGGAGGCAGCTGACCGATGTCTCTCTCTCATCGATGTTTCTAACTCTATCCCTCTTCCTTCCTCTCTGTAAAAAACCAATAAAATATATTAAAAAAAAAAAAGAGAGATCCAGCACAGCTCCCTTTTCAAAGCATCCCCCCTTTCTTAGCGCCTTATTTCTACTCTGACTACTCCTCGGGTTAGTCAGTCCTTCCTTCTGTCTATCCTTTTGCTCCCTGTCATTGTTTAATATGTTGTGTTATGCTCAGAGGCTGTCACTGCATCGGGAGGGATAAGGAGACAGCAGAGTGCAGAGGAGGGTATGCTTCATTTACAGGAGTCCTTGAACTGAGGTGGGGGGAGGAAACGGGAGGAAGAGAGAATTCTTGGAGAAGAGTTTGAAGTTTTCTCCCATCACAGTAGAAGTCCTATACTGGCACTTGACAGGGGGTGCTGAGGATCTCACAAATCTTTATCATAGAGTTTATTTTATATGTGACAGAACAAAAACTGACAGCCAAATCAAGTGTGATTTCTATTTTAGTGTCTTCCCCATTACATTGTAATCACTTTGGAAAATTCAAAGTTCTAAAAACCAAGTTAATTTAAATGTAATTAATAATCAAACATAATGGCAAGGAATTTTAGAAATAAATGGTACTGCTCCTTCATTATACAGATGAGACAACTGTAGCCTAGAGGGTGGGAGTGATTTGTAGATTGAGTTAAGACTAGAACACAGGGTATTTGAGTCCCAAATTAATGTTTTCCTGCTATGTCCTATTGCTCCAAAAACTGTATGGAATAATTCTCAAAATAAAAATTAATTTTATTTCATTTTTCTTCACAAATCCTAGAGCACTTTGGAGGTGGTAGTAGGAATTTGCAGAAGTGAAAGGACTTGAGGGTGTGTCAGCTCACAGGATGAGTGGGAAGGGTGAGAGCTGCAGGGTCAGCTACCAAGCCAGCAGCACTCAGCTGTCCTAGGCCTTAGCAGATCAGCGGGGCAACTTCTGCAGGCCTCCTGAAAGGCATCTTCTTTATTAGAGGTGCTGGCTGATTAGAGTCAAAGCTTTAAGGCTGGCCTGGATTGTCTACATTCCTCCCTTCTGCATCTCCCAGCCTGTCTCTGGCTAGGCCCCAGGATGAGGAGTTGTGGGGGAGGGGTGGGCTTGGGAAATCTATGGAGTTAGAAGAGTTGGGTTGAATTCTGATTCTGGCACTATGTGCTATTTGACCTTAGGAAACATATTAAATGTTTCTGAGCTTCCGTATCATAATCTGTAAATGAGGCTGTTCCTACTTTCCTCATAGGCTTAATTGTGAGGATTATATGGGTTATAAAAGTCTATGGCACAGGAAGTGCCTGGCCTATGGTACTATCTTGGAGAAATAGGGAGGGGAGGGTGTAAGGCAGGAAGGCAACACTAGCTTTGAAGGCAATCAGGGTCCGTTTTTGCCTCTTTGGTTTGCTAACTGCTGGAACACAAGCTATTCTTAACCTTGAGGCTATTTCCTCATGTTATTTCACGGTTTCCGAATGGATTAAAAGTTGTCATTACCACTTAAAGGAACTCCTGGGCCATGGGGTACCAACTCTGGGAGACCAGGTCAGAGCTGGGGATACCTAACAGCGTCCAGGCTGGAGACCTGGAGGGAGAAGCCTGTGAGGGAGAGGCTGGGAGGGCTTCCTGAAAGAGGTGTTTGAAGTAGAGTTAGGCTGGAGGAACAGAGAGAAGAGAAGGGTCTCTGGTCTGGTGAACTGAATAAATAGGAAGAGAGTTTGTGTGGGACTTGACTGCCAAATGCAATAGGGGCAGGCCATGTGTGGGGAGAGCTGGTTGGTGGGGGGCCATGGTCTAGGATGAGGAGGAGTATGACTTCTACAGCTGGACACTTCTGAGTCAGAAGTTCTGATCTGGGAGAGAAATGGCCTTTTCCCCTGGTGAGGCTTTCTCTCCTCTGCCTCCCATGTTCTGGAGGCTTCTTTTATTGTTCAAGCTTCTCTTAGATTCCTGAGATAATACCCTGGGGAACCTGGGGAGGTAAGGAAGGAGAGGGGGCTGCGGGGCCTTGGGGGATGGATGGCCTCAGTGTGGAATTCTGTTGGGAACAAGTACAAACATACACTGAGTTGTGTTGCCATGGGAGCTTGCCTGTCACTTCCCTGAGGCTAAACTGGCCTGGGCTGGCCCAGACCCAGCCCATTCTCACCCTCCAGACCTGCCATAAGAATTATGTTACCTGCCACTGTGTCCCCCTCTGGAATTATCTTATCCCATAAAGACCAGGGAATTCCAGAGAAAGGTTGATAATTGTGTGGTAGGTAGCGGGGATTTTTTCCCCTTGACCTGAGCTGTGTCTTCTCTCTACCTCTTATTTTCTC
Source organism: Lasiurus borealis (assembly GCA_004026805.1). Classification (NCBI taxonomy): domain Eukaryota; kingdom Metazoa; phylum Chordata; class Mammalia; order Chiroptera; family Vespertilionidae; genus Lasiurus; species Lasiurus borealis. Next base: position 6,390 of record PVJN01029654.1, read on the forward strand.
TGTTACACACACACACACACACACACACACACACACACACACGATGGTGCAGTCTGAGCCAGTTGTTTGTAAATTTTTCCTTATATATTGATGAAGTGGAGTGCCTGCTGGGCACTTTTTAATGTTACAGCTATGATAGTTCACAATACAGTCAAGGTCCCTACCTTCATGGAGATTCCTTTCTGTCTGAATACCTAATGTTAGAGAGGTAATTTAGATGTTTGACAAATGCTAATTGAATAAATGTATTTGATTGTTTAATAAATAAGTAAAATGTTTATGGATCGTTCTTTTGGCTTATTCACATTATTGCTTTCCTTGACAGAGGTAACTGGACATGGACAATAAGAGAACATCACTGGAAAGATCATGCTCAAGCTTTGGGCTTCCCCAACTTGAGGTCAAATCGTAAAGGACTTTTAGTTTCTTTATTTGTAAAATGGGGGACAATGTTACCTTCCTCACGGACTACTTTAGGATTAAAAATAATATGTGTAAGAACTCTGACATTTTGACACAGTGGGAACCCAATAAATGAGAGTTGTTAAAATTATCAGCATCATTCCCCCCACCCCCACCCCATTGTCATCGTCAGCAGGGAAAAGAACCCTGGACTGAGAGTTGGGGAAGGAAAGGGATTGTCAATAGGCAGGGCTAAGTTTGCATGGCCAGATCCCTAAGAATTGCATTTACAAGCTCCTGTTTTGCATGGTGGCAGATTTTTGCATGAAATCCTTTATTACTGTCCTGTAGACTTTTCCTTATAGCCCCAATTGCCACCTCCTTCTAGTTACCCTTAACCCTTCTGAGCCAGTGCTCTCTCCTATCTGAGTACCTACCGCATGCTGGGCAGAACTGCAGAGGACACAAAGATTCATGAGACATTGTCTCATCCTGCAAGGAAAACAGGACTTACATTCTCATGAGGCAACTGTTTTAAAGCCTGTGCAGACATAAGTTCCTTCAGGAGTAGGCTTGGAGATGGTGAGGGGTGAAGGGGTGGGGGAAGCTGCACAGGGGAAATCTTTAGAAAAGGCAGAGGGATAGGCAAAGGGATAGGGGTGGTGAGAGTCAAGCTAACACTGACTGAAAACCTACAAGTTAGGCTCTGTTCCCTTATCTAATGCTCACATCAGTCCTTTTAGGTAGTTATCTGTATTTTCAGCTGAGGATAAGGAGTCTCAGAAAGATTAAATCATTTACCCAACTTCTTAGAATTAGGAGTCATATTCCTTTTACTGCATCCATGCTCCCTAGGCTTTTAGGCATACTTGTAGGGGAGGGAGCAGTGGGACCTGGGTTAATAAACTTCAGTCCACCAGTGAGGAGTCCATGGGTTTCAACTTCCGTTCTTCCCTTCACAGCTCTGTGAACTCAGGCACTTTCCCACTCTGGGCCTAACAGGGCCTTTCTGAGTCTAAAGGAGGTGAAGTATGCAGCACACATAGGCCCTCAGGCATCTTTCTGAGGCTCCAACAATCCCCTGGATGCTCCAGTCCCCTTGACCTTCTTCTTGAACCCTTCCTCATGTAGGGAAAGCCACAACTTCCAGAGGATGGTGCAGATCCCAGTTATACAAATCTCCAAGTTTTCGGAGTCTTTTTAGCTTAGAGTGAGCAGAAGTCCTACTGTGGGTTTCTTCCTGCTGGGCCACACAGATGAATGTCCCTTCTTCCTCCTGCGGTCCATGCCTCTTTTTCACCAGGGCTCACACTCCCAGCTTCTGCAGCTGTATCTCTGCAGGTCGCGGTTTCCATTTCTCTCCCTATTCAATTTGTCCAAGTGTCTACTAAGAGTCAGGCAAGAGCCAAACACTGTTCTCCAGGCATGGCATAATCAGAGGGGAGAAAACACGCTTGCTCACATCTGCTTTCTATTGTCGAAGACCAAAAGAATTTAGGCAGTCTCCTCATGGTGTTGATGAAGTGAAGGCAGCTGCATGTGGGTGCAAGCATGTGTGATAAAGGTAAGGAGGCAAGTGAAAACAGCATGTTCAGGGGAAGGTCTACACATGCACTTTGCGGCATCTACTCTGGGCCAGAACCCTGCCAGGTAGAAGCTGGCACAGAGATAGGAATCAGACACTAGACAGACACCAATGGGATGAATGGAATGGCAGGGGTAGGACAAGTGGCTCATGGCGAGTGTGTACACTAGTCTGGCTGGCGTAGAAGGTGCTAGGGTTCAGCAGGGAGCTACCAGAAATGCATTTGAGTTACCCTCTCCATTCCCTTTGCCTTGGCCTCAGCCATGCAATCAATGGCCACATCTGTTGGTTCTTCCTTCTTACCATTACTTGATTCCATCCCTGTGTTCTGATCCCACTGCTCCTAATACACTGCAAACCTCCTCAGTTCCATTCAGCAATAGTCCCCTTTCTAGTCTCTTGACTTTAGTTTTGTTCCTACCATTTAACCTACATATCTCAGTCTGTTTAATCATCCTAAAACACTGCTTTAACCATGTCACTTTCATGCCCCACACTTTCATTGGCCTCTGTGACTGACAGGATAAACATATGGTCTGAAAAGTATCTCCTTAAAACCTATCCCTTTAAGACCTCTGTAATACTTCCCATTTAATGACTGATTGCATTTCCAGATCTTTTCACCCATATCTTACTTTTTTTCTAAATTCAGCTTGGTCACGCCTGAACCCATTTTAAATAGTTCTTCCTGTTCATCTGAAGTCCTATAGCATATGTCTTAAGTCACGCATTCATTGGAAATCTATACTTTGTGGGTAAAGTGCAGAGGTGGACTTTGGCCAGGCAATATTTATATTTATACAAAGGGCTCAGTGTATACAGTGATATCTTTCTACCCCTGAAGCCCTATAGGCTTCCACAGATTTATTTTGTGTACACTGGGGTCAGGGTGGGTAGTGAACATCTGTTGTTTTTACCTGTCCAATGTCTCTTCCTTGTTGTTTGGAAAATCATCTCTTTTTGCACCCTTCTATATAATTTGAGTGGAGCTGACCACTCCTCTCTAGGGGCTGGGCACATGATCCAGTTCAGTCAAAGTCACAGTATTCTAGTACCCTGGCCACAGTGATTGGTTCTGGGATGAGCATGTGACCTAAGTCAGCCCAATGAGAATCAGCCTTGGAACTTCATTGGGAAGGATTGGAAAAGAGGCACTTGCCACATCATGGAGATGGTCTACCAGGGAAGGTAGCTAACATAGAAAAAGAGAGTCAAGAAATGTAGAGAAAGATGGTCCCCTCATCTGGCTATGCCAAAAGCCAAATGCACCCCTGACCTTTCTCACTGTGTAAGCAAATAAGTGATTTTTTTATGCTTAAGCCTGTTTGAGTTGGGTCTTAGTCACTTTCTTTTCTAAAAAAATATATTTTATTGATTTTTTATAGAGAGAAAGGGAGAGGGATAGAGAGTTAGAACATCAAAGAGAGAGAGACATCGATCAGCTGCTTCCAGCACACTCCCCACTGGAGATGTGCCTGCAACCAACATACATGCCCTTGACGGGAATCGAACCTGAGACCCTTCAATCTGCAGGCTGACACTCTATCCACTGAGCCAAACTGGTTAGGGGAAAGGTCTTAGTCACTTTCAATTAAGGGTCCTGAGCATTAATAGGCAACAAAGGAGGCCCTATGTAATACTTTCAACAATAAAGACTAAAAAAAAAAAGAGAGAGAGAGTTCTGAGCAATATTGTGCATGTGTTTGGGTTTGGATGTTATGGCTGTGTGTGTGCATGAATGCATGTGGGATGTGCATTGAGGAGTGGTGTGTACATGGCTATGATGGGTGGATGGACAAGGTGAGGGTGGCATATACTCCTGTGAGTTTGCCTTGTGTGAAACACACACACACACACACACAGAGAGAGAGAGAGAGAGAGAGAGAGAGAGAGAGAGAGGGAGAGAGAAGGAGAGGAAGAGACTGACTAGCTGTGAAGGTGCTCTGGGGACAGAGGTGGCATAGGCTGAGCTTGTATGGGCACAGGTAGGAGAGGTTGTTTGTTTTGGTAGAGCACTTGGCTTCTGTTTGTTCTGAGGGCAGGGCCAAGTTTTGCATTTATGTGATCACAAAACACTTGGATATTATCATTAGCTTCCACCCTTCAGAGAAAATCCTCATTGTTTTTAGAATGAAGTTAAATTCCTTAGAATCCTTGGGTGATATAAGTAATCATAACATTTTTGGGGGGATGTTTTGTGGGAGTGTGGATGAGTCAGAAATTATAGAAGCTGCTTAGATCAATCCTAATATCAGAGGAGGAAACTGAGACTCAGGCAGGTATGACTTGTTGAGGTGCAGCCAAATTTTAGCCAGATTGAGTCATTACTTCCTTCTACTCTAGCAGCTAGAAAAGGGGTGGCAGGGGCAGCTCACTTTTGAGGACACACCCCTCCTCAGTCCTGCCTTTCCAGGGGCTGTGGTTCCTTTATGGTGGGTGATTGGCCTCAGACTACATATTTATGGCTGGGTAAAGGACATGGAGGTTATTATGGCTTTCAGCTCTGATGGATGCCTTTGATCCCTGAGCTTTCTCTCCAATGTCGGCTGCCCTTTATCTGTTTGCATCCCATTCCTTCTTGTTCCTATCTCAGCTCCTCACCTCAGAAAAAAAGCTTGGTCTCCCCAAGCAGAGCTTCCCAACCAGGGTTCCTGGTCCCGTTGGCTGTGCCAAGAGTGGGCTATCACTATGCTGTATACTGGGCCCATCAGCCCTCTGAGTATCTAAGTGAGGGCTCTGGCCTAAGCACACCTGGCCCCAAGCAGACCCTTCCATTTGCCCCAGCCTGCCATACACAAATGATCATTTCATGCAGGTTATGACTCATGACCTTGAAAAAAGTTGAGAATGCCCTAAAACAATGGCCATTTTCCTGGGTGAGGTGAGATAAGATATGAAGACCAGAGGATTGTGACTTACCCATGAGTTTTCACAATACCTCGCCCCCATCCATGTTGTGTGGCTTTCTCTTCTGTACCAAGCATGAAAAGGTCATTTCTCTTCACCTGGGCCTGATTGGGCATCTGGACTAGTTTGTGAAAGTGGGCCCTAACCTAGGGCTTCTTGGCAAGTACAAGGTAGGTACCAGGGCACTCAAAGGCTCTTGTTTTATGCTATATGTTTTAAGGGGATTTTTTTTTAGACCACAAAGAGCTCCCCTTTTTAAACAGAGTGCTAGATTTCTCTGAGGAACTGTGATTGGGAGTTGAAAAATGGAGACTCAGAAGTTTTTGTTCCAGACAAGACCACCTTCAGGCAACAAAGAAGTAAGAGCACTCACTTCAGCATCCTTCACCATTCCACCAGTTCTTCTGCCTCCTTGGGGATCCTTGGGGCCAGGGCTGACACTCTGCTCCTCTGCCCATCAAAGTGTGCTATCCTTAGTCCCCTCCTCTCAGGTCCTGCCCCTGCTCCAGCTTGTTTTTCTAGGACAGTCTCTGAGCTATTAAATCACCAGGCTCCTTTTCTTGCTCCCCATCATTACAATGGAAGTATGATACAGAAGTTAGGAGCCTGGAGCAAGAGCCAACTGCTGTGTGACCTTGAGCTTGTTTTTAACCTCAGCTGACAAAAATAGTGACTAGGGCACCTACTTTACAGTGTTCTTATGAAAATTAAATTAATTAATACTTGTAAGGCATTTTTGTACCATCTCTCTATATAAAAAGCCAGCAACTGTAATGCCATAACAACCGAATGACTGGTTGCTATGATGTTCACTGCGGCCAGCGAACCCAGTCCCTCCCCCTAGCTGGTCCCACCCCTGATCAGTCTCTCCCACCCTGATTGAGGGTGGGGTGACTGGCAAACCACCCTACTGCCACCCCTAGTTGGGACCCCCCCCTTGATCGGGGGCATGGATGGCCTGCAAACTGCCCATGGCCCCCACCAGTGTACCACCAGGGGTGGGGGTGGGAGGAGCATCAGGGAGGGTCAGCCGGCCCCCACCAGTGTATCAGGCTTCTATCCTATATAATAAAAGGGTAATATGAAAATTAACCTTAAAGGTGGAACAATCAGATCGACCGCTGGACCAGTCACTATGAGGTGCATTGACCACCTCTTGGTTCTTTTCCCTGGCCAGCAGGCTCTGATCACTTGATGGTGAATGGGGAACTGGGGGTTGGGTGATGGGGGATGCAGACAACCCCCAAACCCCCTCCCCCCCGACTGGTCACTCCACACACAGAGGGTGACTCATGGCAGGGGCAGGGCAGGCAAGGGTGTGGTAACAGCCAACTTCTCAGTCCCTTCCCCCAGGCATCAGGCACTGATCACCCTATGGCAAAAGGGGAGCCGGGGGTGGGTAGCAAGGCCAGCTGTGGGCAGCCAGGGAAGATGGCCCTGATTGCAGGCCAGATCTAGGGACCATACCCGTGTATGAATTTCATGTGCTGTGCCTCTAGTTTAATTATTACAATATTAGAATAAGTGGAATTATGTGTTTGTCTATCTCTCCCAACATACAATGAAGGCTATTAAGGACCCAGTTCCCACAGAACCTTTCCAGCTTGTGCCCAGTGTATACATAGTCAGTCATCAAAGTGCTTAATTAATAACTAAGGACTCCTAATGGTCACTTTTCAACAGAGCCCTTCAAGATACACTTTGCCTTGGCCAAAGGAAGTTCCCACTATAATAAAAAATTATCTCCTTAAACTTTTTAGGCTGGTACCTGATAAGCAAATGAGTAGCTGAATGAATGAGTGGGTGAATAAAATCAGGAGGGAATAAAGGCTTTGGATTCCAGTCCCCACTCCGAATTTGGTCCTCAGGTGATCTGGCAGGAAATTCAGAACAACAGATCTCTGGACAATAGCTTCATTGCCAAGCAGCCCAGGCTTGGACCTGGAAGATGGAGGTGGGGGTGGGGACAGAGGCTATTGCTGATCCCCAAGTCCTCCCATGCCTTCCTCCTGCACTCTTGTCTGGTTACCTGAACACACCTTTAGGAAAGCGTTTTCCTACAGTGAAGTTGGGGGTGAGGTTGCTGTGTGATTCCTTTTGAGAGCTCCTCCAGAGACCATCCCCTGGGAAATCTTCTCTGGTGATGTCCTGCCTTCCACTCCCCATCATCTCACCACACTGCTGTTCTCACCGTATGAGTGGAACATGGTCAGGTCCACTCAGTATCTATATGTGTACCTGGCCAGTGTGGTGGAGGGTCAGGCTCTGGAGACTGGCTACTATCTGTTCCCCTCCCTGACGGGCAGGTATATTGTTCTTTGTAAGCAGGGACTCTGCAGTGCTCTGGGCTAGGGGAGAGGAAGAGTGTGTTCTTGGAGGTCTTGGTGATGGGACCAGAGCCAAAGCCTGGTGCTCAACTCTGGCTACAGATGGAGTGTAGCCTGGGGGGTTCCGATGTGCTTGCTTAGACAGAGAACCAGAGTTAAGGGGAAAGACTCCAATGGCTGAGCCACAGCTTGACTGCACATCAATGATCGGCCTCTTCTGGTTTGGTATCAGTGGATGTGAGGCTGTGAGGATGTGAACAGGCTGTTGGCTTGTATAGGTTTAGAACTAGTCTTCCCAGAATGTGTCACCCAGAATGCAGATTATTTTGAGCCAACAACAGTTAAAGCCCAACAAACTCAAGAAGAGCAGAACTTTTCACCTTTCCCCCAAAGGAATTCAGACTGAAATACCTGTTCCAGGAAGGGAGCTAGATGTGCCTAGATGTGTGAGACAGGGAGGAATCTAGCCAAGTCTGTTTGTTAGATTCCTGTCTGTGTTCATTGTTTCAAGGTGGTCCGGGCAAACATTTGTTTACCAAGTTTTTGCTCTTTCTCATCTCCCTGTGACTCACCTATTTTCCCTTTGCAGTCCCAGATCCTTAACTTCCTCTTCTTAATCCAGAATGACATATATATTTCATTTTGCCTTACTATCTTTGGAATTTTCATGCTTATGTGAATTTTCTGTGTATGTATTACAAATTGCTTTTTGCCCTAGCTGTTTTTTTTTAAAATATATTTTATTGATTTTTCACAGAGAGGAAAAGAGAGGGACAGAGAGTTAGAAACATTGATGAGAGAGAAACATCGATCAGCTACCTCCTGCACATCCCTCACTGGGGATGTGCCTTTGACCGGAATTGAACCTGGGACCCCCCAGTCCACAAGCCAAACTGGTTTTGGCTACCCTAGCTGTTTTGGCTCAGTGGATAGAACGTTGGCCTGAAGGACTGAAGGGTCACAGATTCAATTTTCAGTCAAGGGCAGGTACCATGGATGCAAACTTGATCCTGGTCTGGGTGGGGCATGTTCAGGAGGCAACCAATTGATGTGTCTTTCTCACATCGATGTTTCTCTCTCGTCTCTCTCCATCCCTTCCACTCTCTCTAAAAATCAATGGAAAAATATACTGGGGTGAGGATTAACAAAATTTTATTTTTTATTTTTTTTCCTGTTAATCTGCCTTATGTCATTTTAATTATTCCACCAACCAAAAGAACCAAGAGAGAAAAGGGGAGAATGTCCCCTTCCCCATAGGCTTATGTTTCCTTTCCTTTGCAGTAAGGCTTAACTTGTCACCTTCTCTCCATCCATGATCTAATAACATCTAAGCAAATTTATCAAAGTCCAAATTTCTGTTCTGAGAACATTCATGAATGTCTACCTATGTGTAAAGCTCTATGGAGTTGGGACATGGACCAAAGGCTCTCAGAGTGAAGAGAATTTGGACCTTATGTCCAAACCCCTACCTGACCTAGGAATCCTGCTGCAGTGAACCCAGGGAACAGATGGTGAGCCATGTCAGTCTCATGACTTCTGGACACAGGAGCTTTCAGCTGGTCCAGGCAGTCTCTTCCCATTCTGCTGGCTTTAATCATCGGAGCCACCATTAATCATGAAGAAAGATTGTCACCACGTATTGAGCATTGACTATGAACAATTCTGGCCTTGAGGCACAGTGCAAAAACCAATAATCCAGTCAACTTTATTATTTATGATATGGCTTACTGTTGGGTGTTCCCACCACCTGTGGATTCCTACTTAAAGTAATTGTTCTTGCTGGCTGCTCACTGTACAGTCAGCTATTATATGTCAACAATAAGATTTTAAATTGTCTTTTGAAAATATATATTTTTATTGATTTCAGAGAGAAAAGGAGAGGGAGAGAGAGACACATAAACATCAATGATGAAAGAGAATCATTGATTGGCTGCCTCCTGCACATCCCCTACTGGGGATAGAGCCCATCTTTTATTTTCTTTATTTTTATTGTTAACATTATTGAGGATGTCTCCATTCCTGTCCCCCCACATCCCTGTCCCGCTTTCCTCCACTCAGCCCCCAACTCCTTCCTTTGTCCATCACCGCACTGTTCCTTGTGTCCATAGGGTATGCATAGATATTGTTAGCTAATCCCTTTGTGTTCATCTTTTTTTTAAATCTATTTTTATTGATTTCAGAGAGGAAGGGAGATAAAAACATCAATGATAAGAATCATTGATTGGCTGTCCCCTGCACAACCCCTTACTGGAGATCAAGCCGGAAACCTGGTTATGTGCTCTTACTGGGAATTAAATGGTGACGTTTTGGTTCATAGGTTGATGCTCAACCATTGAGCAACACTGACTGGGCTTGTGTCTATTTTTTTAAGTTATTTCAGTGCTTTGGAGACATCACCCTGTTTATTAACCTAGAGACAGGGAACTTCTTTACCTTGAGCATCTAAACAAAATCTTCCCATCTATCTCCTCATCCCTATGATGGTCCATAAAGTCCCCATTTTATACATGTAGCTAATTTATGCTTTTGTGGTATCTCTCTCTCTCTCTCTCTTTTTTTTTTTTTTTTTTGGTAAAAGCTTTATCAAGCTATAATTCACAACTATTTGAGTGCACAATACAATGGTTTTTAGTATTTTTTCACAGACATGTGTAATCATGAATCACAATAGAATTTAGAACATTTTAGTTATTCCCAAAACAAACACTTTTTATTCTTTTAGTAATTTATTTATTCTTTAGCAATCACCTACATTCCTTCCAGCCTGGGTAACCACGAATCTATTTTCTTTTTCCACGGATTTGCCTATTTTGGACATTTCATATCAATGGAATTACACAATGTGTGGCCTTCTGTGACTGGCTTGCTTAACTTTGCTCACTGCTTTGAAGGCTCACCCACATCGTGGCAAGTGTCAATAGTTCATCCCTTTTTATTTCAAATAATACACTATTGTATGAATAGGCCACATTTTGTTTACCCATCCTTCAGTTGGCAGACATTTGGGCTGTTTCTGTTTTGGTTATTATGAATAGTGCTGCTGTGGATTTGGTGTCTTTGTGTTCTCAGTCCTGAGACAGAAGAACTTGTTCAGACCACCTTTTCCAATCACTGTGAGTGATGTAATGATACCCTGTCCACCCACCTCTGCCCACAGCCTTGACACAGATGCCCAAGGGCTTATGGCCTCCTGAGGGGGGCAGTCCAGTGTCTTCTCCCTTGCCTTTCTGTTCTCCCGAAAGGGCGGTTTGGGGCAGAGTCTTCTGGATCAGGCACAGTCATTACAAACACTTTCCCTTTTGTTGGGCAGATCACAGTGATCAGTCAGCCTTACCAGGAGTTGTACCTGCAGGCTGCCCCAGTCCGGTTGTCTATTCCCTCACCGCTTGGCCCTCTTCCCGGGGGCCTTCCCCTTCTGCCTCCACCCTGACACCTCAAGCAGGGACATTCTGGAGAGCAATGCTGGCCTCTTCTCTCCCACCCAGGCTGAGTCTGGACATGAGGGCAGGTTGGCTGGGTCTTTGAGCAACAGGGAACTGAGAAATGAGATGCAGACACTTCTGATTCTGGATTGTTTTGGGTTGCCCCAGCAAAGTTCCTCCCTCCTCCCACCCCCCTAAAAATCTGACAATGTATAGTGTCTCTCTAGCTCTCTTTGTTCTCACCTTAAATACAGGGCATTTCTGGAACTAGGGAACCAGGTGGGTGGCGGTAGAAAGCCTGAGAGTTTCAGGGGGCTCTGGCTTGCTGTTTTGTGCTCAGAACTTCAGGTACGGTCCCTCCCCTCAGAGTCTGCCCAGGTCCACCCAACAACTGTGTGGGGGAGGGGAAGAAATGGGGGCTGGTAGTCCTCGCTCCTCACAGCTGCCATACCAGTCTGACCAGCCCCTCCCTCTCTCCTTCCGCCTTCTCTGTCTTTGGTTTGGCACTGGGCCCATCCCCCTCCCTTTGGTCTCTGGTAGAATTCTCTCTGCTAGGTGTCTAAGTTTGATGGGGAGAGGGTGGCATGCATTCAAATCACTCTTGGAAAATTGAGCATTGTTTCAAGGGGCTAGGAAAGGGCCGTGCAAACAGGCACTAACTGGATTTCCCCTTGCCTGATAGAGCGCACTGGGAGGCCAGGAGCCTGGGGAGGAGGAAAGGAGAAAAGAGGGGAGGGAGAAAGGGATGTGATCATTGCGTCCCCTCTGGGAGTGTCTGGATTTGTCTTTTTGGAAGGGACTTTACAATGTGTTTTTGTCGTGTGTGTGTGTGTGTGTGTGTGTAGTCTGAAGGGATCTTATCTGTGTGTCTGCCTTTTTTGGATTTATATTTGTCCCCCAAGGAGGGGACTTCTGGGTCTCCCTGCCCCTCTGTAGGGGTCTATGTACCTGTCCTCCTGGGAGCCCAGTTGTCTCTGCTGGAAAAGGAAGGGGAGAAACCTGTATAACTGCCCTCCTGGTAGCTGGGCAGTCATAGTCACCTCCCTTCCCTGGATTTGAGGTTGTGGGCCACCTCGCCCTCTCCCCCAGGGCATCTGAGTGATTGGCATTTGTTGGTCTCTTTTGTTAGAGCCACCTAGTCCCCACTTCATGCCCAGCAGGATCTTCCAGAAAAGTCAACTCCATCATCAGGCGATTACAGCTGGAATCTCTGCCTCGGGGACCCAAACAAACCTGCCTTCCACCCACAGCCTGCCCCACCCAACCCGCCCAGGCCTGGGGTGTCTTATTCAGCTCCCTTTTCTCCAACCTGCAGGTGCATGCGGTGCCCCAACCTGCTCTTCTGACTCATTTAGATAATGGGTTCAGGGAGACAGGTGCAAAGGGACTCTTTCTTCATTTCCTTGGGCTATTTGGGGGCCTGGGAAGAGAAGGAGGGCCCAGATGGCTGCAGAATGATTCACCATCAGTCCCCTGACCCCCTCCTCCACTCCACCCATCCTGCCTTCCTTCCTGACTCACTCACTGGGTGCTATGGGAATGACTTCCCCCCAAGGAGTAGTGAGGACGTTGAAGACCCCAACACAACTCCTCTCTCCCAAGCCCCTCCTTTCCCCCATTCCTCTACCTCTTTAGTTCTTGTTCTGGGCCCTTCAGCAAGGCCTATAGTATTCAGCCCGGCTCTGGGAATCCTAAGATCTTGGGAAGAAAGAATACTGGGTTGTGTACCAAGAAAAGTGCTGTTGGATCTCCTTTTATCTTGTACCTGCAGACCCAGAAGGAATATTGGCCCTGTGTGTGTGTGTGTGTGTGTGTGTGTGTGTGTGTGTTCATTCTACAAATATTACCCAGCCCTTTTCTTGGCACTACACCAGGTGCTGAGAGTATAACAGTAACTGAGGGGAGACTAGACAAATGGTTGACCTCATGTTCAAGAATTCAGAACCCAGTTTCCTGTCCTCCAGCCATGGGCAGACCTTCATAGTCACTCAAAGGAGAGAAAAGAACATGGGGTGTCAGCTACTCACAGGATATACCCACATGGCAGGGATCGCTGTCCTGCTGTGCTTCTCAGTCCTGGCACTGATTTCCCACAGGAGGGAAGGAGACAAGACTCAGGAGTCAGGGTCGCAGTGGCTGAGAGATCTCTGGTCAGCCTCTTTGTTACAGGGAACCTGTGCAGGCCACCGGATTCCTGCCAGTTTCACATTTGCCCAATTGCTCTTTCCTGGGTTTCTGGGGCGGCGCTGGAACGGGCTCCAGGGTGGGAGCAGCTCTCTGCTGCCCCCACCTGAGTGGGGCCTGTAGGTGGCAGGTGTCGGGTTAGGCCCGGCCTCCTCAGGGCCTAGCCACTCAGGTACAAGGCCCACCCCCCTTCCTTTGGGCTGGGCTCTCTTTTATAAAGGGCCATGCTGTCCCCCACTTACAAGCAGCTTTTTGGCCTCTTCGCGAGTCTCAGCCAGGTTCAGCCTTCTCGCCTCCACTCCAGCCTCCACCATGTCCACCAGGGTGACCCAGAAGACCTACAAGGTGTCCACCTCTGGACCCCGGGCCTTCAGCAGCCGCTCGTACTCCAGTGCACCGGGCACTCGCATCAGCTCCTCGTCCATTTCCCGTGTGGGCAGTAGCTACCGAGGTGGCCTGGGCACCAGCATGAGTATGGCCGGGGGTTACGGCGGGGCTGGGGGTATTGGGGGCATCACAGCTGTCCAAGTGAACCAGAGCCTGCTGAGCCCCCTGAAGCTGGAGGTGGACCCCAACATCCAGGCCGTGCGCAACCAGGAGAAGGAGCAGATTAAGACCCTCAACAACAAGTTTGCTTCCTTCATCGATAAGGTGAGGGCTCCCCTTGCGTGGCTAGCTGGGCGTGGGGTCTGAAGAGGGTCTTTGCCCTTTTTTTTTGGTCGCTCCACATCTCCAGGCCCCACTGCATCCTGTTAGGCCCTACCCACTCTGGCAACCCTTTCTTCCAACCTATGACTCACTCCTCCCATGCACTTTGGTTCCGGCTGGCCGCAGGGATGGGGGGCAGCTTCTGATTCTAAATCTTGGGGCGCCCTCTCTCCCTCACCCATCTCCCCCCAAGTTTCTGAATCTGTCTAAAGCTTTCAGCCTGGACCAGTCCCAGCAGTTTAGCTGTCGGTGGAAGGGGTTTCCTTCCTCCAGTTCACCTTCTCCCCTAGCACTTCCCCTACAGTATCCCAGAGGTACCCCTGAGCATTTTTTTAAAAAAGAATGAGTTTAATAGGATTTTGGGAGGAGGAATTGGTGTCTTGATCTAAACAGACAAATACTGATCGAAGCCTCTGGCGTTCCAAGGCCCGAAGTGTGGGGGGCACCAGATGAGTCATCCTTGGCCCCTGCCCTGGAGCTTGCAGGGGGCGGGGCCGGGCGTCGCAGTGACCTGCCCCCTCTTGGGGTGCAGGGCTAAGGCGGGGCCGGCTGGGCGACGCGCTGCCCTTACCTGGTGGAAGCTTTATGCGTCTGGGGTTGGGAGGGGCATGTGTGGGGATGGGGTGGGGTGACGCCAGGGGTTGGCTCCAAGAAAGCCCATCCAGGATTCAAAGTCTGAGGCGTTGGACGCCCCGCCCAGGTTTCACGTCCTGTTAAACCCCAGAATTTATGGCTGTAGATAACGTGTCTGTCCGCCAACGCCCCTCTCTCCCCACTCGGCCCTTGTCCCCGCTCTCCTCCCTCCCAGACTCCACCCCAACGTCCTGGGTCCACTTCCCCAGAGGGGAGGCCAGGCCGCGTTTTGCAGCCTTGGGGGTAGGCTCCCCGAAGGAGCCCCTGGGGCCTCAGCGCGCTGGAAGGTTGGGCCCTCCCTTGCTGACTGGCTCCTGGGAGGCATTCTGGGAACGGAAGGCGGGAAATACTGGGGCAGATTAGCCTCTCTAGGGATTGGAGTGCCCTAGGAAGCTCAACTCCCCTTAGGAACGACGGCTTCCTAGTTCCTTGGCTCTAAGCGTCCCTGGACGTTGCTTCTTAAGTGCGTTCTACTAGCTCTTGAGTCCTCCCCGCAGGTAGTTAAACACTAGCTCCGAGTCCCAATTCCTGGTTCCCAGTGCTCCGCCCTTCCCTTTCATGGACTCTCTTGCTGAAACTGATTTCCTCATCTATAAAATGGGCATGAGAATCCCTAACTCAGAGATTTTGCCTATTCAAGTATTAATGAAGGTAGAGAGCTTAGCGGTCAAATGTTATAATCACTTATTTTTCATAGTTTTGAGGCAGCATGACCTGGAGAGGAAAGGAATTTACAGAGAGATTTGTTGGATTTAGGCCAGACCCTTAAGTCGACCTTCTTTTCTAAGTCCCTTCCAATTAAAAAAGAAAGTTACTCAACTTCGGGTTGATTAAGGAAGATAAATTTCTCTTCTGGGAATCAGTCTGTTACTATTTTTTAAAAATTTCCCCTCTAACATGCCTTAATCTCATCATAAAATCTGGATTTCCTTGTGTCTAAGGAACCCAGGACCTTGGTGTTGGGGGGCGTTTGGGGTGGAGGAGAGGGTTTCCTGGGTGTGGTGGGGTGGGGATAGGGTAGGAGAAAGTCTTTCATTTGCAGATAGATCTGTCCAGTCCTTTGTCCTTTCCCTGGGCACAAGTGATTTTGCACAGATGCGGGGAGAGAGGTGCTTCTGAAAGGACCTGCCTGAGTTCCTCTAGGCCAGTGGTCGGCAAACTCATTAGTCAACAGAGCCAAATATCAACAGTACGATGACTAAATTTCTTTTTTGAGAGCCAAATTTTTTAAACTTAAACTTCTAACACCACTTTTTCAAAATAGACTTGCCCAGGCCATGGTATTTTGTGGAAGAGCCACATCAAGGGGCCAAAGAGCTGCATGTAGCACACCAGCCAGTTTGCTGACCATGGCTCTAGGCCATTGCAGGTTTGAGGAGCCCTGGGCTCTGAGAGTAATAGCAACTCAAAGGTTATGCAGGCTAGGTTAGTAGCAGTGTTTGGCTAAAACCCAGGTCTTCTGGCCACTACTCTCCAGGTTCTAGGGCTTTTGTTTCCCTATAAGATGTATGAGTTCCTCAAAGTCACTCCAAATAATAATGATGATGATAATAGTGGATAATAGAACAATCTACATTTTCTTTTTCTGTCTTAACATAAAGTATAAACACTTGGCTATTTTTACTGATCTGTAATATACTAGCACAATCTAACTCAGGAAGACCTATTTGTTCTGCAAAATACTTTCAACATGACTCTCCTAGCTATCTCCTTCCAACCATGCACCCTCATGTCCCCACCCCAGAGTTAGAAGGACATGGCTCCCTATCCCAATCACCATGCTTCTCTGTTAAGTGATAGCTCACTAGCTCCTTGGGTTCTGGAGACCCACTGTTTGGGGAGTGGAGCACACTGTTCGCTTCCCCCAGATTCTGAGCCCTGGCCTCATGGCAGACCTTTTTGTTCCCTCCTCCTCCAGGTGCGGAGCCTGGAGCAGCAGAATAAGATTCTGGAGACCAAATGGAACCTCCTGCAGCAGCAGAAGACGACTCGCAGTAACATGGACAACATGTTTGAGAGCTACATCAACAACCTCCGGCGGCAGCTGGACACGCTGTGTCAGGAGAAACTGAGGCTGGAAGCAGAGTTTGGCAATATGCAGGGACTGGTGGAGGACTTGAAGAATAAGTAAGCTGCCTTCCTCCACACTGCCATTGGCCCAGCTGAATTCATCTGTTCTGTCAACCCCAGGGGGTCAGAGGCCTAAGACCCCACGGCCCTCTGACTTTTGGACAATGCAGATTATACAATTAGGGTGATCATGTGACCAGGTTTTATCAGGACAGTCTGGTTTACACCCATTGCCCTGGCATAACTGTTAGTTGCACCCACCCTCCTTTAGTCTCAGAATTGTTCAGACTTGGACAACAAATTACATGTTAATATTTACATAGTAGACCTCAGAGAGACAAATAGCCAACAGGCTTCTGATATATATTTATAGCATTGGCCCCTTTTGTCTGAGGTCTTATCAGTCCCTATTACCTACCTAATATGCCTATTAAATGTAATCCTATGAATATTCATGGATTTGCAGAGAGGTGTACTGCTCTAGGCCTCCCCACTGGCTGATGAGCAGAAGGACCATGCCAGCCCTTTTATATCTTGCATTTCCATGAAGTAATTTTTCAGATAGTCTTGTCCCCCTAAAAAGATTCAGGGTCATCTCCCCTTTGCCTTGGTCCTTGATTCTAAGTCTTGTCCTTACCAGGTACGAGGAGGAGATCAACAAGCGCACAGAGATGGAGAATGAATTCGTCCTCATCAAAAAGGTGAGGGAGTCCTCTACCTTCACCAGACACCGGAGATTGGGGCTTAGATACTCAGATTAAGGCTTTCTGGGGTCTGTCTCTAAATATTTCTAAGTAATGGGTCAACATTTGGATACTTCCTAGATATACAGGAAAAGTAGGCAAAAACAGAGCTAAGGAGGTGCATTTGGACAGAACTCTGGATATTGATGCAGGGACATGGAAATGGAGCAGTAGAATTTGAGATCTAGCCATAGCAGTTTTCCTAAAGGAGGAGGGGGAGGGATGTTGCAGAAAACTGAGGAAAGGTGTTTGGGTTGGGGATGCAGGTGCAATGGCTGGCCTGGAGGATGAGGCCACAAGTGAGGTGGGGAGGACAATAGTTAAAATTCAGGCTATTGGGTGCCTTTGGATTGGTGGTCACCCAGCTCAGGGCCCCCCTCCAAAACTCCCCATAGGATGTGGATGAAGCTTACATGAACAAGGTAGAGCTGGAGTCCCGCCTAGAAGGGCTGACCGATGAGATCAACTTCTACAGGCAGCTGTATGAAGAGGTATGTTCTGGTTCCCCCAACCTCATCAGAGATTCTCCTCCCAGCCCCAAGTACACCACAGACCAGGGCCCACCTCGGAATAATTACAGCTACTGATATTAACTCAGTATTGATGCTCTCTAGTTCTGTCCCCCTGCATGAGAGAGGATTGATTACTCCATTTCACAGATCAGAAGATGTGCTTAGAGAAGTGACAAAGCCTGTCTAAGGTCATCATACACAGAATGGTGACCAAATGGCCCACTCTCGCTCATGTCTTTATTCTGAGTATTCGTTCTGAGCCCACTGTGGGCTCAGTATTAATAGCTGATATCATGAAGGGCCCAGCCCTTCCAGGTACTCACCCAAAGACAAGTTTCCTTTTTCCTGCCCTCATTTCATTCTTAGATCCATCCAGTTTCCAGGTCTTTGACCTATTTTGCTTCTCCAGGACTTTGCCCTCTCCCAGGTCCTCTGGCCCACTTGCTCCTCTCTTTTTATTGTTCCCCTAGCTCAGTGGTTGGCAAACTGTGGCTCACGAGCCACATGTGGCTTTTTGGCTCTTTGAGTGTGGCTCTTCCACAAAATACCATGGCCTGGGCGAATCTATTTTAAAGTGGTGTTAGAAAAGTTTAAGTTTAAAAAAATTGGCTCTCAAGAAAAATTTCAGTCGTTGGACTGTTGTTATTTGGCTCTGTTGACTAATGAGTTTGCTGACCACTGCCCTAGCTTGTCCCTTAAGGAAGGCCCTTCTGCAAAAGGAGGCTCCTTGTGTGCAGGGACAGGACCTCATCCCCTTTCTTCCTCACCATAGGAGATTCGTGAACTGCAGTCCCAGATCTCCGACACATCTGTGGTGCTGTCCATGGACAACAACCGCTCTCTGGATCTTGATGGCATCATCGCTGAGGTCAAGGCCCAGTATGAGGACATTGCCAACCGCAGCCGGGCTGAGGCTGAGACCATGTACCAGATCAAGGTGAAGAGCAGGGTCACTAAGCTGGCCTTCCCCTTCTGGCCAGTTCTGTGCTCCAGTTCATGAACAGGGTGTAGGATTTCAAACACCACTCTGCCTGCTATGTGCTGGGACTATGTACTGGGGAGATTGGGATACCCCTGTGCCCAGAGGTCTGGAAGGAAGTCTGCAGTGTGTGTGTGTGTGTGTGTGTGTGTGTGTGTGTGTGTGTGTGTGTTGTTGGTGGTGGTGGTGGTGGGGCAAGGGCCTCACTCCTCATGTCACTCCCACAGTATGAGGAACTGCAGACCTTGGCTGGGAAGCACGGGGATGACCTGCGTCGCACGAAGACTGAGATTTCTGAGATGAACCGGAACATCAGCCGACTTCAGGCTGAGATCGAGGGTCTCAAAGGCCAGAGGGCTTCCCTGGAAGCTGCCATTGCTGATGCTGAGCAGCGTGGGGAGCTGGCTATCAAGGATGCTCAGGGCAAGGTGGCTGAGCTGGAGACTGCTCTGAGAAACGCCAAGAAGGACATGGCCCGACAGCTGCGTGAGTACCAGGAGCTGATGAATGTCAAACTGGCCCTGGACGTGGAGATCGCCACCTACCGCAAGCTGCTGGAGGGCGAGGAGTGCAGGTGGGTGTAGGAGGTGTTTGCCTGGCCCTGGCACCTTATCCCTGGGACCTGGGTGGGGTGGATTGGGGTGGGGTGGGTCCTGTGTTCCTGGGCCAGTAGTTGGTCTTGACATCTATGTGTCCTTTGGGTACAGGCTGGAATCTGGGATGCAGAACATGAGTATCCACACCAAGACCACCAGCGGCTATTCAGGTGTGTCCCTGCCCTATACATCTCCCTCTTGTTCAGCTGAGGAAGCTGGGGCCCAATGAGCTGTCTTGTCTAAGGTCACCTACTAATATCAGAGCTCTGCCCCACCCTGCTCCTGGAATTCCCGGACAGTCCTGGAGTAGTGAACTAGGGCAGTTCCCCATCCCGGGGCACTGGACGGGGAAGGGGGTAGTGGAGCCTAATGATTGCAGGGTTCTTGTTCTCATGTGGCTGCCTCTTCCTGACCAGGTGGGCTGATGACCCCATCTTATGGGAACCTCAACTATGGCCTGGGCTTCCAGGCCAACTTGGGCTCTGGCGGAGGCTCTGGCTCCTTCAGCCGCACCAGTTCCTCCAAAACGGTGGTTGTGAAGAAGATTGAGACCCGAGATGGGAAGCTGGTGTCTGAATCATCTGATGTCCTCCCCAAGTGAATGATGGCCACGGGCCCTCCTGTTCTCCAAGCTGTGGTTACAGGAAGCCCCACCTGAGGCTCAGCCCCAGTCCTCTGCTCACCCTTGGGATGGGGGGAGTTGATTGCCTGGGGGACCACCTCTTTCCCATGCCCCCAACTAAAAGCCAAATCAAGTGTTGTTTCCCTGCCCCCGCACTCTTCCTCCCCCCTTCCCCCCCCCC
>PVJN01029655.1:0-26245 GCA_004026805.1 Lasiurus borealis
GATGGGAGGGGATGGGACGGGGTGGGATGGGATGGGATGGAATGGGGTGGGATGGTAAGATGGGATGGGATGGGAGGGGATGGGGTGAAAGGGAATGACAGGGGAAGAGGCAGATCAACGCCATCAGTAAAGTGCACTCTTTCAGGGCATTTCTCTCCTTTGTGCGCCCGTGGAAGGTAGAACATTTGGATGGGGCAGGCTTGGGATGCCTGCACACTTGACACGGGACCACACCCCGGGAGGAAGAGCGCCTTTCCGGTATGCCCAGAGGTGCCCTCCTGTGTGCCAGCTCCGTGCTGACCAGGCTCCATGCTGACCGGGCTGTGTCTCACCAGGGGGCTCTATCCCCTGCTCACAAGGGTGCCCCTGGGGCTAATGGCTTTGTATGCACAGCCAGTCCCCACCGAGTTTCCTACACCCCAGTCCCTGTCCTTCCCCGCCCTCCCTCTCTGCTCTGGGCCCGGCGGGCTGACCCGTATGTGCATCTCCTGAGCTTCTTGCTCACCGCGTTAGGCCGCAGGGAGCCTAGTCTGAGAACACGGGCTGGAGGGTTACGGTGAGAACAGAGAGTGACTCTGCTTCCTATGAGTAGTGTACTGAGTACCTAAAAGACATGCTCCATGTTGGTTATGAATTGTTTAGATCTGCAGGTGCGGGAGGGAAACAGCCTATAGTCATATTTCCACTCTGCCCTTCACTAGACCTGGGACTTGGGCAAGTTGGGAATCTTGCTGAGCCTTCAGTGTCTCATCTTTAAAATGAGGGGAAATACAATGTCATTCGTCTGAAGAAATAGGACAAGAAATCACCAGATTTGTATAGAACCACAAAAGACGCCGAAGAGCCAAAGCAATTTTGAGAAAAAAGAATGAAGTTGGAAAGATCACACTACTGACTTCAAATTATACTACTGAGCTACCATCATCCAAACAGCATGGTGTTGGTAGAGGAAACAGGTACACAGATCAATGAAACAGAAGGGAGAGCCCAGCTCTAAAAGGACAAGTAGACAGACAGATAATTTTCGACAAAGGAGCCAGAAACACACAATGGAGTAAAGATGGTCCCTTCAATACACGGTGCTGGGAAAACTGGAAAGCCACATGCAAATGAATGGAACTGGATTACAGTTTGCCCCCATGGACAAAAAGTGATTCAAAATGGGTCAAAGATCTAAATATAAGACCTGAAACAACAGGCTATATAGAAGGAAATATAGATGCCAAACTTATGGACCTTGGTCATAGAGAACATTTTATGAACTTGACCCCAAAGGCAAAGGAAATAAAGGCAAAAATAAATGAATGGGAATATATCAAACTGAAGAGCTTCTGCACAACAAAAGAAATGGACAATAAAACAAACGGCAGCCAACCAGATGGGAGACGATATTTGCAAACAGCAGCTCCGACAAAGGTTTAATTTCCAAAATATATTTAAAAAAAAACTCACAAAACTCAACCCCAAACAAACAACCCAACAAAAAGTGGGCAGAGCACCTGAAAATACACCTCTCCCCAAGAAAACATACAACCAGCCAGTAGATACATGAAGAGATGTTCAACCTCACGGGCAATCAGGGAAATGCACATCAACACTTCAATGAGAGACCACTCACACCTGTTGGAGCGGCCATGATCAACAAGACAAGCAATTACATGTGTTGGAGAGGTTGGTTATGGGGGAAAGGGACCCTCATCCACTGCTGGTGGGAATGTAGACTGGTATACCCGTATGGAAAGCAGTCTGGTGATTCCTCAAAAAATTAAGAATGGAGCTATCATAGGACCCAGCAATCCCTCTTCTGGGTATAGACCTGAAAACCTCAAGAGCATGTGCTCCCAAGGACATATACCCCGTATTTTCATTGCAGCATTATTCACGGTGGCCAAGACGCAGAAACAACCCAAGTCCCCTGCGATAGAGAATGGGTAAAGGAGATGTGATCCATGTACACAATGGGGTATTATACGGCCATAAGAAAGGATGAAATAGCGTCATTTACAACATGGATGGACCTTGAGAACATCATGCGAAGTGAAATAAGTCAGGAGCTGAGGACCATATGATTTCACTCACTTGTGGGATAAAAAACTGAAATCCGTGAACTCAGGCAGTGTGGGGGTTGCCTGAGAGAAGGGGCTGGGGAAGAATGGGGTTCAAATAAAGGTGACAGAAGATTTGACTTTGGGTGGTGGGCACACAGTACAATATACACATCTTATAACATAGAAACCCACACCAGAAACGTACATGTTCATGTTGACCAATGTCATCCCAATAATTTTGTTTAAAAAATAAAAGTTAAAAAAAAAAGAAAATAAATAATCGTAAAAAAATAATTAAAATTTTTAAATGGTGGAAACAATAGCAAGTGACCTTGAGGAATAAATTAATTAAATGAGATAAGTAATAAAAGAAGTTACGTGGTAGAATATGGCTCATGCATTTTTTAAAAAACATTTTTTAATTCCTTTTTCTGGGATAATTTCAGACTTACCAAAAGTTGCCAAAGTAATATAATGAATTCCCTTTACCCAGTGTTCCCCACATGTTAACATTTCCCTAACTTGCTTTATCATTCTCTCTCTCTCATTTTCTCTCTCATCTATACAAACTTAAGTGTAAATTTAATGTTTTTTCTTCAAAACTTTTGAGAGTGAGATGTTGCCATAGTGCCATTCTATCTCTAAACACTTCAGTGTATACTTCCTTTACTAATAATTATTGTAAAAAAACATTCTCCTAGATCGCCACAGTGCAATGGTCAAAATCAGGAAACTGGCAAAGAGCAGTATCTACTCTGCGGGCTTGACTGTGATTTCACCAACTGTCGCCCTGCTGTACTCTCCCCTGTCCAGACCCCAATCCAGGACGTGGGCACGCTCCATTGACTTGTCATGTCTCTTCAGATTCCTTGGATCTGGTGCAGTCTTCCGTTTTCATCTTTCCTGAGCACGGCCATTTGGAAGAGTAAAAGCGGTGATTTTGCGGAATGTCTCCCCATTTGAGTGTCTCATGTTGCCTCGTGATGGGGTTCGCATTCTGCATGTTGAGGAGGGATACACGTTTAGCAGTCGGAGTGCCAGGCCTTCTCGGAGCATCCTCGCGGGGAATCCACGATGCTGATCGCCTCTGTCCCTGTCCTGTTAAGCTTGCTCTCCAGTCCCTGTGATGTTGGCCAAGTTTCACTACTGTAGAGCTCCCATTTTTCCCTCTGTAACAGTAAGCATCTTGTGGACAGAGATAGAAACTATGTAAGTATTCTGTCTCCCATCCTAATTTCAACCCATCATTTCAGCAGTCATTGCCGCTGCCTGAAACAATTCTAATGAGAGTGGACATCCAATGTCCATTTTCAACTCCACCCTTTTCCTACACCTATTCTTTGAAACTCGCTGTGATGAAACGCTTCCTTCCCCTACGCTTGTTCATTTACTTACCGTATTTCCTGGTGTATAAGACGACTTTTTAACCCAGGAAAATCTTCTCAAAAGTCGGGGGTCATCTTATACACTGGGTGTCATCTTATAGAGCGAGTATATCCCAAACTCTATATTTTAACTGGAAAAGTTGGGGGTCATGTTATATGCCCAGTCTTCTTATACACCAGAAAATACGGGTACTTATATCATGAGAAAGAGTTCAAAGATCCTTATTTCACTTAGCGCGGTGTCTGCAAGGTTCGTCCATGCTGTAGCATGTAGCAGAATTTCCGTTCTTTCTAAGGCTGCATAAGTTTTCAGTATGGCGACACACCACATATGGCTTATCCATTCCTTCGTCCATGGACATTTGGTTCCTTTGGCGCCTTTTGGCTATTGGGAACAGAGCCACTATGAACATGGGTCTGAGTCCCTGTTTCCAATTCGTCAGGATGCATGCCCCGCAGTGGAACTGCTGGATCCCACGCTCCTTCTGCTTAACCTGTGAGAGACTGCCATGTTGTTTTCCAAGGACCCAATGGCTCTTGGCACACCAGCGCCCAAGAACACGGCCCCTCCCCTCAGGCCTCCTCTCTGAGTGTCTCAGACCCAGAGCCATGGACTGGATGAGGATAATGAGCTTCCCTTGCGCCTCGAGGGACTGAGAGCCACTGAAAACACCTCTCTGCTGGAAAGGCCGCCTCATGAGGGTCCCCCCACATCTAGGGGGATGGAACTTGGGCTCAATCACACCCGGGGTGACTATGTCCCTCATGAGCCAGCGGAGGATGCAGACCTTCACCCAAGCAAGGATGCAGACCAAAGAGGCTCCAGCTCTGCCCACCTGGAAAGGGGGAGGAGGGACAGGGATCAGGTCCACAAAAGCACAAGTGCCTGCTCTGTCCCTCCATCTAATTATGATCCAGCATCTCCACGCCCTCCCGGGACCGGGGGCTTGTTTGTTCGAGCTGACATATCTATTATTACTCTTTAGGTAGTTAGGAGAATCATTTGCAGCGTTCATTAACAAGTATCACCTTGCGGATTACTAAACAGCAACTCTGCTCGAGCTAATGAGCCCCAGCAGTGCGCTACTTTACATATTTCATCGCAAGACAATTAAGCGGCGTCTCGCTTTTAGAGCAGACCTTAAAATAAACCAGGCAGGATGCTAAGAGGAGACGGAGGTCATCGTACGTACCTACGGTATGTTCGCGGTTAGAATTGGGGAAGTTAGACTCTCTTCCACCCAATCTCTTCTCTTCTCTTCTCTCTCTCTCTCTCTCTCTCACACACACACACACACACACACACACACAATCTACAGAGAAATAACAGGTTTGCAGAGCTTTCCTGCCCAATTTCCCAGCTACATGTTCATGGCTCACATGCAGACCAGGGAAGAAGAAGGGAGGGAGAGAGAGAAGCGCTGGGCTGGATTGTGTCTTTCCAAGCAGGGAGAGATGAAAAAATGCAAGGATGCATTGGCTATTCTGCCCATGCCAAGCATTCAGATCACCCCTTGAGTAAGTTGCATGAAACCCTGCATGGTCGGTATTAGTGTCCCCATTGTACAGATGGAGAAACTGAGGCTTGGAGAGGTTGTGGCTTACTCAAGGCCATGCACCTTGGGAGTGGCTGCACTAGGAAACACAATGAGGTCTGCTCGATTCTGAAGACCTGGGCCTTCCAGGACTCCGGGTCGAGGGTAGAGGCTAAATCCTCGTTCCCGCCACTTGTCTGCCGTGTTGTGAATGCACCTGCCTTCCGGGAGCGTGGGGTGATGTCCACGGTACACTTTTCTCCCGCATTGTGTTGACTTGGACAGAAAGACAGAGAGCCTCCTTCCTGTACCCCAGGCTCCTCTTTAGCAAGACCCCCTACTCTATCCAGGGTTATACTCATTATCTTGCTGTCCTGGTTAAGGAGCAAAAGTTTCCTGTCTCGCCCTAGCTGGTTTGGCTCAGTGGATGGAGCGTCAGCCAGCGGACTGAAGGGTCCCGGGTTCACTTCCCGTCAAGGGCACATGCCCAGGTTGCAACAGACTCGATCCCCAGGAGGCAGCTGATCAATGATTCTTTCTCATCATTGATATTTCTCTCTCTCTCTTCCTCTCCCTTCCTCTCTGAAATCACTAAAAATATCTTCTTAAATGGAGGATACAAGCTCAATGCACATGCATGTCTTAAGATTCTGCTGGCACCACAACTGCTAACGTCTTCTGGCCAAGTCACACAGCCACGCCTGGAGTCGTTCTGAGAAGGGACCACACAGGCGCATTGACACAGAAGGAGCGAGATGCGTTGGGGGCATTGCTGCGACAGTTATCTCACTCGGTAATTCAGAGCAGACTTGACTGAGCCCACCCTCTAGAACAGTGGTTCTCAACCTTCCTAATGTGACGCCCCTTTAATGCAGTTCCTCATGTTGTGGTGACCCCCAACCATAAAATTATTTTCGTTACTACAGTTATGGTTGGGGGTCACCACAACATGAGGAACTGCATTAAAGGGACGTGACATTAGGAAGGTTGAGAACCACTGCTCTAGAACCTTCTCTGGGAAGGAGAGCATGGAAGGCCGAGCTTGGGGGAGTCGGAGATCAAGCAGCAGCTAGCTGAGAGCTGCCAGTCCTAGCTGGAATACTGAGAAAGGAACTGGAACTTTCTACCAACGTGAGCCCTCCCACGCACACACCAGCTTTCACCTCTGCATTAGTCAACTGTTGACACACAGTTCTGCCTGACAAACAACCTCCAAACATCAGCGACTTACGGCAAAGACGCATTTTTCTGTGACTCAGCTGGGGTTGCTCTCTCCCGTGACACCTTCTGGGTTTTAGACTGAAAGGGCAGTGGCTAACCAGGACACACAATTCTCAGAGCAATAGCAGGAGCAGAGAGAAAAAGAGAGAGAGAGAGAGAGAACCCAACTGCACATTCACAATTCAGTTCTCTCTTGCCTCCCATCTGCAAGCATCCCATTGGCCAAAACAAGTCCCCCGACTGTGCCCAAAGTCCAAGAGCAGCCATGGAGAATAACCCCAGGTGGACGTGAAGGACTGCGTTCAATTTTTCAATCCACCCCGACATCCCGCCCCACCCCTCCTTACCTGTACCCCTTTATCACTAGAAAGCTGGAAGTTACTCTCAGGTCAGCCAGCCTTGTCCCTCCAGGTGACAGCACTTTCCCTGGCGTTCCCCTATGCTCAGGTCCACGGTAGATGGCACTCGGATGAGGTTGACAAAGCTGGAAAGATGACGTGGGGACAAGTTCCATCTTCCCACAGCGAAGAGAGCCCTGAGGTCAGGGAGCTTGCCTATGGCGACACTTCTCAGCATTTCCGGTATCCCAAGCCCAGCGCCTTCCCGTCAGGGCTGAGAACCGGGCTATTGGCTGAGCTCCATATCTGACAGAGACTCGTGTCCAGGGCATATTTTTATCATTAAACCCCTTCTCACAGTTGAAACAGAACACTTTTGAGGTGACTGGGCAAAACTTCCTCAGGAAACATGCTGATTTCAACCACCTGGCCGGAGCAGATGCTCTGATCCTCCTTTTATCTTGATGAACACCTTTATTGATTTATTACCTTCTCCTAACATGTGTAAAGGAGATCCCCCCTCGTCCGCTCACGGAGCTTCCCCGAGCCCCAGGAACGGAGGTCAAGGGGATGTCAGAAAACAAGCCTGTGTTTCAGGGTGCACCTGTTGCGTGGCAGGGACTGCACAGGAGCTTCAGGCGGGCAAACCACCACAAGGCACGGTCCTTGTCCACAGAGAGCACACGCGGGGAGAATCCCAAGGAAGAGGAGACCATCGTGGGTGCGGGTGGATAAATCTCAGTTCTGGGGAAGGAGAAGCTGCCCCTGGCTGCTGGAGCAGCGATGACACACCTGGAGACCCTCAACATTTGGTACGAGAGGGACCGAGAAGGAGGAAGATGAAATGACGTTGTGCAATGAGAACGGTGGAACCGGAATTAGAACTCACTTCTCCCGGACTTCCGTTCCAGGTAGCTACATGATGAACTTTGCTAGGATGTCTTGCTTTGCCTCGTCCAAGGCTACAGAGCTGGGGATGGATTTGAGTCAATTCCATGCTGGCTTTCAAAACCTGGGTTCTAGTTGGCCAGACGGTTGTGGGTTATTGTTAAGCTGATTAACAAAACCTGGGTTCTGGACCTGACTGGACCACTTTTCAGTCATGGAAACCACCCCCCACCCCTATCCCCCAGCACATCATTCCGTTAGAGCAGAGGTGGGGAACCAAGGACCATTTGGATATTTACAACATCATTCCCGGACCATGCAACACTATCAACTGAAAATCAGCCTGCTCTCTTCGGTCAAACATTTAATTAACTCGCCCCTAATGCCTTAACAGGACCAGACCACATGGTTTCGAGTAAACTGGGCGTTCCCCACCCCGGTATCAGAGCCGGATTTTCTTCCTCAGCACCACGGGTGTAAGAAGATCAGAGAAGACCAGAGTCGTAAGCGATCTCGCAGGCCATCTAATCCAGCCAGCCACAGGATACTGGGCTCCCCTCCCAGCGGAGGGCCGTAGCCTGTGTTTGGATGCCTCTGATGACAGAGAACTCACCACTCGACGGGGAAGCATTTATCATCTCGGGAGCATTCCGTCGGAGAGTCCTTCCTGAGAGTGAGCTGAAATGCATCTCCCCGCGCGCTCTCCCGGAGGATCTTTGATCTCCTCCTTTGAAAGAGGCAGAACCTGTCGGCTTGCCCTTCCATAGGCCGAATCTTCCTTAATCTGAGGACTTGATTCATGGGCCCTGAGCCTTCTCATCTGCCTGACAGACACCCCCAGTTCCCTCTACCACCCCCCCCTCACACGACCTGGTTGCAAGTCCCTTTAGCAATGTGATCTCTCTTCTCGCCAGAGGTTTCCACTTCCGTTCACACCAGCCCAGAGCAGGGAGGTACCCCTGCTCCCCTCCCCCCTGCACCCCCACTTCCAGCAACAGCACTGCTGTCCTCACAGAGAGGCACTGGAGCAGCGTTTCCTCCCAGACACACTCGGCTCGGGTCGCACTTCCTCTCCGACCACGAGGCCTGGTTCACACATGTTAATAAGCCACGCTCCCTCGCTCTCTCATTAGGTGGCTGCATCTGGAGGAAGCCAAACCCCAAGCCTTCCACGTATCTTCGCTCTACTTCCAACTTCCTTGGTTTTAACTCTCTGTTCTGCATGTCAAGATCCATGTGTATTTTTGGAGTTTATTTGTTTTGGGTTTTTTTTTTTATCTGACTGACACTGGAGTGGTTTTCCTTTAAAATTTTAGAATCTGCCGGACCTAAAAGAACCACTCTCATTTATTTATACTTATTTACTTGTATACATTTTATATTATATATATATATATATATATATATATATATATATATATATATAATTTCAGAAAGGAAAGGGAGGAAGAGAGAGAGAGAAACATCAATGATGAGAGAGAATCACTGATAAGCTGCTTCCTGCACACCCCACCATGGGGATGGAGAACGCAATCATGGCTTATGCCCTGACCCAGAATCAAACCATAGCCCCATGGTTCATAGGTCACTCAACCACTGAGCCACCCCGGCTGGGTCTTTGTGTGACGTTTTTTTATTATTATTATAAAAAGTAGAGCAAAAGTTGTGAATAAACATTTCACAGAAAACAACCCGCTGGTGAGTTTTTAAATATACGAAAAGATGGCTCCCCTGATGAAGATGATCCACCAAATGTATAAAAATCCAGACGTTGCCAGAATAGTAGGAAAGAGGCAGGCTCTTACGTTGTTGGCGAAAATGTAAATAGAAAATTCTGTGCGAGCATGCGAAGATGTCTACCAAATTTCAAAGGCAAAAGAAACATATGCATATATTAAAGATGGCATGTCAGTGATTGGCACTTTTAGGAATTTATTCTACAGACATACTCAGACATACGTGAAATTAATTAGGTCTGTGACATGCTACACCATTGTCTGCAACATGGAAAGATTGAAAGCTACGTAAGGCCTAGCAGGAGAGAACTGGTCAAATAAATGATGGCACCATGCACAATGGGATATTATACAGATGTTTTGATAAAGAGGGCATTTCCACCAATGACTCTCCTGAAAAAACTAGTCTGTCCTTCCTAAACAACAAAAAAGTGAGTTGATGCCGAGACCGGTTTGGCTCAGTGGATAGAGCGTCAGCCTGCGGACTGAAAGGTCCCAGGTTCGATTCTGGTCAAGGGCATGTACCTTGGTTGTGGGCACATCTCCAGTGTGGGGCGTGCAGGAGGCGGCTGATCGATGTCTCTCTCTCATCGATGTTTCTGACTCTCTATCCCTCTCCCTTCCTCTCTGTAAAAAATCAATAAAATATATTTTTTTAAAAAGTGAGTTGAAACGATCATTTTATGACATTTAAAGGAAGGGAATGTAGGACTCTGATCCCTGAAAGAAAGACAATACAAGTGGTAAGTCCTTCCAGAAATCCAGCATTTCCCAGGGACAGGGCACTTTCATCCTGGGACACAGAGAAAAGGAGCCCCAGTGGGACTGGTGGACTTGCTGAGACAAGAAGCAAAAGACTGGAGTTCGGAGAAGTGAAAAGAGCTGGAATGAGGGGAGCACAATACTAGAAAAGAGGGGCCCGTGTAGAAAAAGTTCCCCAAAACCTCCATGAGGACCCCTTGAGTCTTTGTTTGCATATCAAGCAGTGCAATGAAAAGAAGTGAAGGCATAAGAAAGGAAGCAAGATGGTGTCTATTTGCAGATAACAGTGTTGCTTAGGTAGAAAACCTTAATAAATCAATGAAACAATTATGAAAACTAATAAATCATTTCTCAAAATCACAAGATACAAAGTTAATGGACAGAAATCAATTATATGAGCCAGAAACAGAAAATTACATTTAAAAATAATTTAGAGGGCATGTGCTGGGGAGAGGTCAATGGGGGAAAAAGAAGATATATGTACTACTTCAAACAATAAAGAATTAAAAAATAAACATAATTCAATTTGCAGTCGCATCAAAAAGAATCAGAGAACTCTTAGGAATAAAAGTTTTAATATGTGTAAGA
Source organism: Lasiurus borealis (assembly GCA_004026805.1). Taxonomy (NCBI): domain Eukaryota; kingdom Metazoa; phylum Chordata; class Mammalia; order Chiroptera; family Vespertilionidae; genus Lasiurus; species Lasiurus borealis. Next base: position 10,502 of record PVJN01029655.1, read on the forward strand.
CCTCTATACTGAAACCTATCAAACATTGCTGAAAGAAATTAATAACTTCCAACAAATAAAATAAATGGAGGCATGTACCATGTTCATGGGCTGGAAACTCACTATTGTTACAACGCTACATCATCCCAAATTAATCTATAGGTTTAATGCAATCCCAATAAAACAGGTCTATTTAGTAGAAATTCACTTGCTGGTGATTACAATTTATATGGAAATTCAAAGAACATGGAGAATAGAGCTGGAGGAACTGCATTACTTGATTACAATCATTAAAACAGTGTGGTATGAGAGTAAGAACAGACATGTGGAGTCCAGAGGTAGACCTGCACATAATGGTCAGTTGACTTTCACAAAGATGCTAATTTCATAGGGGAAAGAATAGACTTTCCAACAAACACTGCTGAAATGAGTGCATATCCATTTGGAAAAATTAACAAATAACTCTTGACCTTGAGGTCACACTATGCACACACACAAAAAAAGAAGTTTAAAAATGGATCATAGGCCAGGACAGAAAAGCTAAAATTATAAATTTTCTAAAGAAAAAATAGAATCAAGTCAAATTTAAACAGGTCTGTTCTTCAAAAGACACTCTGAAGCAAAGAACAGGCAAGCAACAAACAATCAGATCCGCAATACATATGGATCACTAAAAACATGTGTCTAAAATAAAGACCTTGTACAACTCAGAAGACCGACAACCCCAGGAGGGTGGGGAAAACACAAGAGAAAGATTTGAACTCTTTTTTTTTAATTAAATCTTTATTATTCAGATTATTACATTTGTTTCTCTTTTTTCCCCTCCATAGCACCCCTCCACCCAACGCCCACCCTTCCCTCTGCCCTTACCTCCCTCCCATGGACCTCATCCATAGGTGTATGATTTTTGTCCAGTCTCTCCCCGTACACCCCTCACCTCTTTCCCCCTGAGAATTATCAGTCCACTCCCTTTCTGTGCTCCTGATTCTATTATATTCACCAGTTTATTCTGTTGATCAAATTTTTAATTCACTCAATTTTTAGACCCACTTGTTGATAGATATGTATTTGTTGTTCATAATTTTTTGGCATTTACCTTTTTCTTCTTCCTCTTCTAAAAGAGTACCTTTTAGCATTTCCTATAATACTGGTTTGGAGTTGATGAACTCCTTTAGCTTTTTCTTATCTATGAAGCTCTTTATCTGGCCTTCAATTCTGAATGATAGCTTTGCTGGATAGATTATTCTTGGTTGTAGGTTCTTGCTATTCATCACGTTGAATATTTCTTGCTACTCCCGTCTGGCCTGCATCGTTTCTATTGAGAAATCAGCTGACAGTTGAATGGGTGCTCCCTTGTAGGTAATGAACTGTTTTTCTCTTGCTGCTTTTAATATTCTCTCTTTGTCTTTTGCTCTTGGCATTTTAATTATGATGTGTCTTGGTGTGGTCCTCTTTGGATTCCTTTTGTTTGGGGTTCTGTGTGCTTCCTGGACTTGTAAGTCTATTTCTTTCACCAGGTGGGGGAAATTTTCAGGCATTATTTCTTCAAATAGGTTTTCAGTATCTTGCTCTCTCTCTTCTTCTGGCACCCCCACAATTCTGATGTTGGTAAGCTTGAGGCTGTCCCAGAGGCTCCTTACATTATCTTCACATTTTTGGATTCTTTTCACTTCTTGCTTTTCCAGTTGAGTGTTTTCTGCTTCCTTATATTTCAAATTTTTTACTTGATTCTTGCCTTTCTCTAGTCTGCTGTTAGGACTCTGTATAATATTTTTTATTTCAGTCAGTGTATGTTTAATTTCTAGTTGGTCCTTTTCCATCTCTAGTTGGATCTTTTGCATCTCTAGTTGGTCCTTTTTCATCTCCTCTTGGCTCTCGCTAACTTTATCCAACTTTTCTAGAATATTCTTGAAAAACGTTATAAGTGTGGTTTTGAACTCTATATCCAGTCGTTTGTTTTCCTCCATTTCTTTTATTTGTGATCCCTTCCCTTGTCTCGGCATTTTCACTATGCCGGGAGAACTTCTGTGTTGGATTCAGCCTTATGATAGCAGACTTGCAAAACCACAGAAGCCTCTCTGCTGAGCTTGGGTTGGGTGGAGTCTCAGGGCTTAAGGGACTGCCTTGCCTTCCAGTCGGTCCCGCCCGCCATGGCCCCTGAGTCTCACATGACTGGGTAGTCACTGGAGCAGTCCTTGTGCAAGCACAGTGCCTCTAGACCAGTGGTTCTCAACCTGTGGGTCGCGACCCTTTTGGGGTCAAATGACACTTTCACAGGGGTCGCCTAAGGCCATCGGAAAACACAGGTATTTACATTATAATTCATAACAATAGCAACATGACAGTTATGAAGTATGGTTGGGGGTCACCACCACATGAGGAACTGTATTAAAGGGTCGCTGCATTAGAAAGGTTGAGAACCACTGCTCTAGACCGCTGCCTTTCCGGCTCCCCGGCGCTCCAGGAACACATGAGTCTAGGTCCCCAGGGTTTCCCCCAAAACTGGGGCTTAGTGGAGTCAGAAGTGGCACAGTTGGGAGGGTCCGTCTCCCGCCCACTAGAGAAAGCCAGCAGCACAATCAGCAATCTGTCCTCTGCGGCGCAGTGCCGTGCGCGCCACCAGGCGTCTGATCTTTTGCGACTCCCCTAAATTTCCGTGCACCTCTCCCTTTTCACAGTCCAAACTCCCCCCTATGAGTTTCGGCTGGACCTGGGGTTTAGTGTCGTAGGATAAGGGGTTCAATGCCTTTGAGAGTCTCCGTCTCCCTCCCACCAGAGAAAGCCAGCCAGGCACTCCAGCACCCGCTCTCTCCACATTCCCGTCTCCATACCTCAGCTTTTTGCAGCTCCTCTGGGTTTCCGTGAGCCCCTCTCTTTCCTTCTAGCTGTAGAACTTCCACTCAGCCAGCCTTCCTGTGGTTCTGGATGATGTCCGTTCTGTCTTTCAGTTGTAGTTTTGAAATTGTTGTGCGAGGCAGCAGTGTAGGTGTTCACCTATGCCGCCATCTTGGATTCTCCTGAACTCTTGACAGATGACACAATAGGCTGCAATTTCCAGACTTAGCCAGTGGGAGGCGCTGGTGAGAGATTGGGGGGCGGGGCGGGGAGAAGCCAGGGCATTTGTCCTCCTGCCCCTGGGCCTGGGGGTGTCTCCTCCAGCAGCTGGCTCATGGGTAGCTCCAGCTTTCACTGGCCAGGCCTCCCTCATCCCGGGTCACTGGGGGCTCCCACAACACTACCCTTCCCTTTGTTTCTCCGCCTTCCAGTGGGAGTGGCTTCCTGCCCTGACTAAGCTCTGAGTGACCTCATGGACCTCTGTCTTCGGGGCTCCTCCACGCCCCCCGTGTGACAAGTCCCCGGTATTCCATTCCCTCTGCTACAAACCAACGCCTGGGTTTCTGTTTTCCTGGTCAGTTCCCGCCTGTACAGATGGCTGGTCACCTGGTCCGAGGGACCCGGGGGACACACGGAACATTAATTGTCCCCGCCTGTGCGCCGGTTCGGAATCCCTTCGAGTGCCAGTTCTCCGTCAATCGCTTTGCCGAGGAAGCTTTGCGTCCCTCCAATCCTTTTAGCGAAATACCTGCTGTTAATTACTGATTACCCAGGGGGGCGGCTTCTCTCTGTGTTCAAGGGTTTACGGCCAGATGTCTCCTTCTCTGTGTTTGTTTCGGGGGTTGGTCTCTGGTGCCGGAATGAGTGGGAAATGTCTCCCTGTCCTCTAGTTGGGAAGAATAACTCTGACTGAGATCCCGGTTAACAGTGGATTTCTTCTCGCCTTTGGGCAGAACCCTAGACACCAGGTCTCTTCCTGAGTAACCCATACACACCTCCTCCTTCCCCTTCTCCCACTACCCACTCCCCAGCTTCCTACTGACCATACACAGCGCAGGCCTGTGCAACAGGGTTCGTGCTGCATTTGCATAGCGCTGGGCACTGGGGGAGACACACGAGTGTGTCAGACAAAGGTGCTCTCCTCCAGAATCAGCAACATCCTTCTGAGGACTCAGTGCAAAATGACCACGCAGGGCGCCTTATTCAAAGAAGGTCAAAATGCAACCACAGAGCCTTAAACCGAAAGGGAGGATCAGGTCACATGTGAGAGAGAGCCTTCGACTCCAGGCATGTCCCCCCCTAGTCACGTGGTTTCTCCCTCAGACACCCCTGACTCCTGAGACTCTGACCAGGCAGTTATAGGGAGGGGGTATCTGTGAGTTATTTCCAGCAATTCTGGAAGCTGAGCAGGCATCACATATTTACCCAAAGTAAATCTGTATAGCTCAGTAGCAGTGAAACCAAAAATGCCCTTAGCACTTCTTACGTCCTGCGAATCAATGATTCTGATTGGCCTCCACGTGGTTTGGGTTATTTGTAAATGGAGACCCAGATTCATTCTTAAGTCATAAAGTTTGGTCTCTCCATGGTCCACAGAAGAAAGTACTAGAAGAGAGTGCCGTGGGAGAGGTTTGAAGCAGGGGAGTGAGCGGAAGGGACCTGGGTTTGGGGACCATCCCTGCAGCTGCCCCTGGGGAGAGAGGTTGAAGGGCCAGTAGAGGGAGGAACGTGTGTCCAGAAACTTCTGTGGCCCAGGCTCCATCTGTGTCTCTCTGTCCATCATCCGTCTCTCATCCATACATTCAATGAACAACTACAACGTGCCCAGAATCTGAACCAGCTGGGGACCCGGTGTGGACCAGCCACCGATTTCCATCCTCGAGGAAGCAGCAACTAATCCGTTACATGAACGGATGTGTGGTTCACACTCAGGATGGGTCTGTGCAGGCAAAGTCCAGGGTGCTCGGCCAGGAGGCTCGGGTCCTGCTGGTGCTCATCTCAGGGTGTCTTTCAGATCTGGGGAGACACATGGGCTCCCCAGAATGACATGCCTGAATTATGCACGGGCCATCGCCACTGCTCCGGGCGAAAGTCTGCCTCTGTCGCTGTCTCTCTGAGAAGCAGAGACCGCCCTTGCCAGGGGCTTCCGGTTAAAAATACCTCTGTCGTCTGGACGAAGGAAGCTCTGGGCTGAATGCCTGGGGCTGAGATATTCCTCTGCCCGCCTCTCCGTGGTCACCTGGGCGGTGAAGGTGTGGGTTTGGGGGAGGCTGGGGAGAGAATGAGCAGGCCAGGGAGGGACCGAATCTCCCATGAGGGGTCCTTTCCCCACTCCCTTCCAACCTCCTGCTTTTCCCCTTCTACTACTCAAAACAACAAAGAGGAATGATGTTTTCAATGCTGGCTATGACCTGGCAGGACTTTTAAGGGTTATATGTCTGCATTAAAAAGCTCAATCCAGCCTGGCCACTGGGGCTCAGTGGTTGAGTGTCAACCCAGGCACCAAGAGGCGGTGGGTTCAGTTCCCCATCAAGGCACATTCCCAGGCTGCCAACTCCATCCCCAATAGGGGACGTGCAGGAGGCTGCCAACTGATCCTTCTCTCTCATCCATGTTTCGCTCTCTTTCCCTCCCTTCCTTTCTCTCTCTAAAAAAAAAATCAATAAAAATGTATATATTTTGTTTCAAAGGATTAAACCCAGGCATGTGACCCAGCTTCGGATTTATTATGCACACGGGAATGTTCATGATGCCCAATCTGCCTGGAACAGATAAATACGTGTTGTCTGCTGGGGCTTCAGGTCTGCTCGGCCACCACTGATCAGTCAACGTGGCCTTGAGCAAGTCTGTAGACTTTGCAGAGCGCTGGGTTATCATCTGGAAAGCGGTGGTGAGCACGCACACCCCAGCCCACCTCATGGAACCATTGGGAGGAGGATAGGCGAAGGCTGGTCCTTCTGCCCTCAGCGCCCACGCTGTGACCATTCTCTCCCCAGGCATGCTGGGGGACTCTGAGCAAACCCCTCCCCTCCCTGGACCTCGGTTTCCCCGCAGGTCGGAGTAGAACTGACTGAGATCACTTCCAACTCGGACCATCCAGAGTCCTGACCTGGGAGGTGGACGGCGGAGGGTGGCCCAAGGCTGACCTCCAGGATCCCGAAAGGACCGCCTCCCTGAAGAAGGGGACTCAGAGCCCAGCTGGGCGGCCACTGAGCAGAAGCGGGAGCCTTGGGATGGGGAGCCGGCATGTCCGAACCATCCTCAGGCCACAGGGAGCCAGGCGGCAGAATGTTCACTCGGGGAGGAGGCAGGGTGGTCTCCCCTCTTTCCGTTCTGTTTTGTTTTTCAGGAACATTTGTCACTGCTGCACACGAGAATGAAACCCAGAGGGCATCCCTGCGACAGGACAGGGTCTTCTCTGTCCCCGTGTGGCAGCACTAAGCCCACGGTGGCACCTAGAGTCCTGTGGGCAGAAAGGGGTGGGCTCCCAGCCAGGCCCAGGATGGCCACCCCCGGCTCTGACCTGTCTCCCTCTGCTGGGCTGAGGAGGTCCAGAGCAGATGAAGATCTGAGGGTTCCCCAGCTCCTCCAAACTCCGGCGGTGGACACCCATTTCTTCTTCTGCCCAGGAGCCTCTGTCCTGAGCACATGGCCGGGGTCCCTCACGGAGAGCACCCTGGTGGGAGGTGCGCCTTCAAGCACAGGGCGCTGCCCAGGCCACGCTGGACCAGGAGCCAGCCAGGACCAAAGCCTGCACCACACCTCCTGCAGGAAGCCTTCCCTGACCACCACACCCTTCTCCGCGCAGGTCATCACACACTCGAAGACCAAGCCACGTGACTTGCACTTACCAGCAACTTGCCTTGCTGTCTCGTGGCTGTAGGTGGCCTGCCTCAGTCCTCACTCCGCCTGTCAGCAGCTCCGAGGGAACCAGAAGCACGCAACGCTTGCTGGGCATCCATCAGCGAGGGAGAAAGACGGATCGGCTCTTCCTCCCCAGCAAAGCCCGAAGCCCTGCCTGGACCCCTTCCTTTACTTTCTCCCCTTTCCCCACGTCCCTGACCGGAGAGCAGTCCAGGGGAAGTGCTTGTCGCCCAGCCAGGACGTTTTCCACGGTTCCAGGCCAACTCCTTGCAGACTTGGGGGCCTGAAGGAGCGCGCTGCCAGCATCCTGTATACATAAGACACATCCTGTATTCGCTGAATATGTCTCGCATCCTGTATGGTCTGGCAGGATGTCCTCAAAGCCCAATATTCCGTTTCTGTCAACAAGTTACGAACCTCCAGCCACTGGGCTCTTTTGCTAAGGTGCCTGGGCATCCTGCGTTTCTCTTGGCTCGCTCTGGCCACCCAGAGTCATGGTAGGCAATCTAGGGGCATCCAGGGCCCAGCAGTTGTTCCAAAACCACCCACCACACCTCACCTGGGTGGGGGGCAGGGGTGTGGTTTCCACACGGATCATGGGAGCAGCTCTGTGTGGGTGGTGTGTGTGTGTGTGTGTGTGTGTGTGTGTGTGTGTGTGCGTGTCCCCATGCTCACTGGGAGCGTGCTCTGTGTGTGTGCACAGGTTCCACCTGTTCAGGGCATGACCGTGAGCCATCCCCACCCAACCTGAAACAAAGCATGTGGGGTGGGCAAGGACTCATCGGGGTCTGGTTATGCTGAGAGGAAAGATTTTCCCATTGCTTTTCCCATTGAAACTCTTCCTGTTGGGTCCCTCCTGCAGGCCGACCTCTGAGGGATTTTCTACTGGTGGTGTTGGAGGAACATCCCAGACCTATCAGGTTAAGAAGATCCTTTGGTCCATCCAACTCCTTCCCCGCTCCTGCTCCTCCCACCACCACCCACCCTGCACTCCCACTCCCCAAATGAGAAAACTGAAGCCCAGAGAGGGAAAGGGACTTACCAGGTCACACAGCCATCGGAGAAGGAGCTTGTAGAGGGCTCCCTGGGAAAGCATGTGGACATTCTTTAATTGTTATCAGCTGAACCCCATGGTGGTGGCAAAGCCACGCCCTGTGAACACACCTTGCCAAAAGGGAAAGGGTGTTGTCAGCTTGACCTTCATTTCAGCCCATGGTGTGGGGGAGTGGGTTTTGATATCTAAATCCAGCCTAGCACCAGAAATGCTCAGGGCCTACTCAAGAATGCAAATAATCTCCTTTGTCTTGACCTTTTGGTGAAACTTCCTGGTATTTGGGGTATAAAATAAACATGCTGCATCGGCTCTGGGTCACCGTCTCTCCATCAAAAGAGGACAGTGGTCCACCCGGCCCCAGCTTTTCCTTCTATCTCTATTTTGTCTCTTCTTTTATTTCTCAGTCCCCAGCTGCCTCTACTCAGGAATTGAATCCACTTTCTAGCTGTGCTGTACGTGGAAAAGAGAGAAAATACTTACAGAGCTGGGCCTGGAACCAGGGTCTCCTGGCTCGATAACCCCAGGCTCATCCCACCCCCTAAATGGACTCTCTCTGACCCCAGGGCACAGGCCAGGCCAAGCTAAACTCTTGAGAATGCAATGGCAGCCTTTTGCTCCCAAACGGCCGGCATACCTGTTACAGCAGCTAGCACTCACCCAGCCCTCCCTGCAGGCCGGCTCAGTTCATTTCCGGGGCAACTCCCTGTCGTAAGTTCGATGAGCGCCTTCATTTAAAGATGAAGCAGCGGAGGCCGAGAGACTTGCCCACGTTGCACGGTAGCTGAGTGAGTGGTCACTTTAAGCAGACGGGCACTTGGGACCACCAAGGGAGGAAACAGGATTCCTCTCACTACATGAACGGGGTTCTTCGGAGGCTGGAGAGAGTGAGGGTCCGTAAGATTGACCATCATGTGATCACCAGGGTCCGGACCCTTTCTCTCCCAGCCAAGGGCATCTCTCTCTCTCTCTCTCTCCCGGCCACTTCCCCTCCAGCCCACGCCATTCAGTCATTCCTTTCAGCTTTGGTTTCCAAACCCGCCTTCCCCGAGAGATTTTTCCAAGACACGGGGGTGAAGCGATCCTGTTTCTTCCTTGTAAACACTGCCTTTCAGCTCTCCCCTGGAGACGAGACACTTTCTCCGCTTTCTTCCCGGATGCGCCCCTGCCTCCCGCCATCGGGGACTCCGAGGGGTTACTTTATTCAGCGGCCGATTGTTCGCCCCGGCGCCCGGACACGGCGCAGGTGTGCGGTGTGCTCGCTGGCTTTCAGGGGAGTAAGTAGCTTTTTGGTGGGCAGCCAGTAAAGGGGCCGGGACACGGGCAGAGAGGGGCGCACAGCCCCCCTCCCCCGGGGACTGCCCTGAGCATGTTATCGAGTGCTCCTGAAACCCGACGCCCCGCACGGTGGGCCAGCCAGGTGTGCCCCAAGACAAGGCTCTTTTTCCTCTCCTGAAAGAGGCCTCCTCCCCGCCCTGCAGGGAGGGGAGTGGCTAAGGGGTTCTGCTTCCTGCGGTCAAGGCTGCTGGGCCCACTCTCCCGGGGGGTTGGGGGGGTGGACGGGGATCTCACCCCTGAGGACCCTCTGCCTGGGTCTGCTTGCTCTCCCCCCTCCCTCCTTCTGAGAACCTAGATCTACTGCCTGCCCTTGCCCCCTGCCCTCCATTATGCCCCGCCCCCATCACTTTTTATCTACCCCCTGACGTTCCTGGGTCAGGCCAGGTTACAGTGGTAACTCAAGATATGAGTGCCCTAACATATGAGAATTTTGAGATACGAGCCATCGAGCGAGCGATTTTTGCTTTGAAATACCAGCAACATTTGAGATAGGAGTAATCACGTGGATCGGCCGGCTGCACACGACCCACCAGTTTACCAGGACTCGAGCATCTCATAGTTTCCCACGCCTCAAGGTTACGGAACGAATTAAACTCGTATCTCGAGGTAACCCTGTACTGGCTGTGGGACCTTGACTCTGAACTCTCTGAGCCCAGTGTCCTCACGTATGAAATGGGGGTATGAGAGGCCCCAGCACTGGAGTTACTCCTGAGAGGGTGAAATTAAGTTCCGAGCCCTGCACCTGGCACCAACACTGCTAACAGAAGCCTTAATAGACCTTATAACCTATCCACATTCCAAACCTCCTCCGGGCCAGCTCACCTCTTAGTTTATGGTTCCCCTGTTTTACTGTCTTATGTTCTATACTAGTGGCCTGGTGCACAGATTCATGCACATTAAAAGGAAATTAATTAGAAGCAATATTTTAATATCACTATTGGCCCTTTCTCTGTAATACAAGGGTCAGTGATGAAAGGAAATTAGTAAAATGTTTATGAAATTCATATATACATTGATTAATAAGCAAACAATAACAGCATGATATAACAGCAACAAAGACATGATATAAAAACAACAAAAATATGATATAGCCAAGGTCAGTTTGGCTCAATGGATAGAGCGTCGGCCTGTGGACTGAAGGGTTCCAGGTTCGGTTCCAGTCAGGGGCATGTGCCTTGGTTGCCGGCACATCCCCGGTGGGGGGTGTGCAGGAGGCAGCTGATCGGTGTCTCTCATCGATGTTTTTAGCTCTCTATCCCTCTCCTTTCCTCTCTGTGAAACATCAATAAAATATATTTTTTAAAACATAGATAAAAAACAGTGACTGATAAATTGATTAAACCCATCCTACTTTCTCCCTGTGTGCCACATTAAGAGTAAAAACGCTTTCAGAGTGCTTAACTAATTTCCCTTGTGATGTAGTATTTACAACTTTAGCATCACATGCTCTGCAAACTGGAGAGAAAGCAACCTATAACTGACCATGTCCTAAAACGGGTTTAGGTAGGAATATGCCTACTCTGTCTAGAGCTTGTCCTTGTGATTTGTTAATAGTCATCCCAAATGCTGGCATCATGGGAAACTGTCTCCGAGTTAATTTACATGGAAGGCCAGTGTCAGATGGGGACAAATAAGCTCTTGGAATCAGAATAACCTCTCCCTCTGCAGATCCTATTAATATTTCAGCTCCGATTATGTTGGTTGCAATCTTTTGATAATAAATCCTGTACCGTTACAAAGACGCCATTTATTATTAAGATTTCTCAGTAGCATGATAATTGCACCCACTTTCCATTTTAATTTATGACATGGCATTCCCAAAGGAGTAATCCTATTAAGAAATTCAATGGGAAAATTTTCCTTTTCAGCATCATCTATTGAATCAATGGAATCATCACTCAAATAGGCATGAAAATCTCCATTGAGTATATCCAAAATTTCTTAATTTATGAATGTGCTCATTTTTTTTTGGACAAATAAATTCATGATCAACCATGTCAGATCAAAATACACCCGTGTGATTGGTGCCAGCAAGAGCTTTATAGGTATCATGCATGTGTGAGTCAATGTTTATTTTTAAATCGCCAGTGCGGGTCATATATACCGGCCAGTTGGTTGATCAGATGGTCGATGGACATACAGTCAGTCACTTAGCCCTTTATATATATGTATATATAGAGAGATTACAATTTGTTTATACCTCACAGTATCATTAATTAAATTTAATTCTGTACCCTGGGGGCCAATTCAAATATTTTTGTTAGGAGGCAGGAAAGACAGATACACAGAGACACGCAGAGAAGGGCAGAAGTGACAGGGAAGGCAAGACACCACGAAGTCGTGCTGTGAAAGCAGGAGAGGGAAGGCAGGGAAGAGTGGGCAGCTCTGGCCAGAACTGGGCGCCAAGGCGTGACCGGGGTGGGCCGCTGCCACGTGCTTTCTCAGAGCCCATGGGAGAGACTGGATTTACCTGCTCAAAGAGATGCAGCTACTTGGGCAACAGGCTAAGCAAATGACGGCAGGTTCTGTATGGGAAGGGGCCCCAGAGTCGCTGGCTGGGAAGGCCCGGTGGTCTTCCTGGAAGTGGAGGGCCTGGAAGTGGCCCTAAAAGAGCAAAAAGGGTGTAAGGGGACAGAGGAAGGCATTTTAGGCCCTTGTGAGCAAAGACTGAGACCAGAAACTTAAAGGGAAATCCCAATAGGAAAATTCCCCAACCTTATTCCCTTTCCCAACACATATAGACAACACCCATGCATACCCATATACCCATTTATATACACACATGCATACCTATCCACACATTGATACACACACACCCATACATACCCATCTACACATTCATACACACACCCATGCATACCCATATACCCATTTATATACACACATTCATACACACACACCCATATACACATACACCCACTCCCATGCATGTCCATCTACACATTCATACACACACACCCATGCATACCTATACACACATTCATACACACCCAGATACATATACACACATCCATGCATACCTATATACAAATTCATACACACACATACCCATATGCATATACATATACCCATGCATATCTATATACACATTCATACACACACCCATATACATATACACATACCCATTCATACCTATTCACACATTTATACACACATACACACACCCCTATATATATACACACACCCATGCATACCCATATACACATTCATACACACACACACCCAAGCATACCCATATACACATTCATACACACACACCCATGCATACCTATACACACATTTATACACACATACACCCCCCCATACACATACACACACCCATGCATACCCATATGCACATTCATACACACACACATGCATACCCATATACACATTCATACACACACACCCATGTATACCCATATGCACATTCATACACACATACATGCATACCCATATACACATTCATACACACACACATACCCGTGCATACCTATACACACATTCATACACATATACACACCTCTCATACACATATACACACACACACATGCATACTTATACACACACACACCCCATACACATACACACACCCATACATACATATACACACACACATCCGTGGCTCTCACAGGTGTCTCCCTCCTCCTCTGGGCACCACAATGTCACCCACACGCCTGGCCAAGTAAGTCCGGCCCTTTCCCTGGCTGCAGCCCCGTGGACCCTCTCAGGCCAGCCTCGTACCCACTGCTGCCCGGCCTGGCCTGCGTCTCAGAGGCTCCTGGGTGGCGGGGGTGAGGGGTGGTCCATGGTGGTAGCTGTGGGGAGAGTCTGCTCAGCGGGTCACAGGAAACATCCTGGTGGGAGGGCCCAGAAAACTCGGGCGCCACAACGGTTCCATCCTCACCTGCACATGCCCCCTCCCCCTCCCACCCGGGGCCAGCCTAGACCGTCATCCAGCCCCGCTCACCCCAGGCCGAGGGCCCTCCATCCCCCTCCAGCTCGCAGCCCAGGTGACCAGCTCAGGAGGAAACTCGAGAGGGCGGCTCCGTGAAACGGAGAAGCAGGTCAAGAGAAACATCCCCAGCTTTCAAAGGGCCTGTTTGGGATCATCAATCAGCACATCCCCAACACCAAGCGATTCTTTCCTCTCAGAGGACGTATAACTAAGGAGACAATGGCGGCTTGTTGTGGGTTTTGTTCCTAAAGAATGCTAATGACGTCCAGCACTCCGACACCTCCAAAGGCTTCTCCCCAAATTTAGAAATCAGACCGAAGGGGGCTGCCAGGGGTCTCTCAACCTCCACGTCAGGGGTCTCTGGGCCTCCACGTCGAACAGGGAGAGGGTCACGGGGCAGAACAGGCCTCTGACCGGCTCTTCGGCCTGCAGTGGCCGCGCCGGCGAGGAAAGGCGCTCATGGTTACGAAATGGCACCGGCTGCTGCTTCCTGACACCTGGGGATCCGCACCCCGTTTGCTGAGGGTGCACCTGAGCTCGGGGGGAGAGGGGGTAAATACCTGCCTGGACACTACTTACCAATCAGCCGATCAGCCGCAGCCTGCACAGTCCAGCACCTTCTCGGCTCTGCTCAGCGAGGCTGTGGCCCCTCGGCGAGGGTTTCCAGCCTGCACCCCGGTGGGCCAGTGGTGAGAAAGGGGTCCCCCCCGGCCTCCCCAACCCGGCTCCTCTCTGGAAGCTCCGAAAGGTCCATCCGGAGGTGTTCAGAGAGCATCTGGGAGGACTGTCCCCGGCTGACCTCCTGGCCCGTCCTTCCTCGGCTGCCCTTCGAGGAGGGGTCTCTGGAATGGGACAGGGGCTCTCCTTGCTGAGCCTGGTCCCCAGGGGGATCCCCGAGACAGTCAGGGAAGCAGTGGCTAGAGGTGCTGGTACCCCAAGGGCACAGGCGCATGCCCGCAGGCACCAAGGCCTCAGAGAGCCCTCTCCAGAGACCACGGAGCCCTGCGAGGGGCGGCAGTCTAGCCGGGCTGGCAACACGGAGACCCGTGGTTCGCACCAAGGAGGGGGCGGCCCTCGCATCGCCCCCGAACCCGCAAACGGGAGGGAGACACGTGTGCTCGCAGATGGGCCTGCCATCGCCTCGCGGGGAGGAGAATTATGGTGGAGCCGCGGTTCTGCGGCTGAACTTCCGAAAGAGACGCATCCCCGCCTTGTCGCCGCTGAAAAGAGACAATGTCTGCAATTTGCTTCAAATTAGTGGTGCCCCGGGGCACGCCTGGGAAAGACAGATGGGACAAGATTTCCTTAATAATAATTCGTATGAGTCTGTCATTGGCTGCAGAGAGGAAGAAGGAAGGGAGGGAGGGAAGGAGGGAGGGAGAGAAGGAAAGGAAGAGAGGAAAGGAGACACGGAGGCCCAGACTGGGCTCTGGGCAAGGGGTCTCCGCCTCCCCCGAGACAGAGGTGGAAATCTGGGGGTGAACCACAAGCAGGCAGGCAGCAGAGGGGACACAGGCTGGGGTGAGGCTGGGTAGGTTCCTCTCTCTCCGCTCTGAGCCTCCCCCGACCCTGGCTGCCTCCCTCTGACTGGGAGGAGAGGGCAGATCCACGCTGGCTGCCTCCCTCTGACTGGGAGGAGAGAGCAGATCGGCTCCTGGGAAGGCGAGGATACAGGCCTTCCCCCTCCAGGCCCTCTCCGTCACCCCGTCAGTCTCCCCTAGAAGAGAAGCCAGAGGTTAGGGGGCAGAGGGCAGGGGGCACAGGGCAGTGCCAGGACCTGGCCTCCAGCAGGTGCTTGTAAAGATGCTGGCACGGAGCACAGAGCACGTGGCTGGAGCAGAAGAATAGCTGTTCACCCCCTCACCCCCATCCCCACCCCCACTACTTGGCCCGCACAGGCCCGCAACCTAGCGCAGGCGCAGGGGAGAAGGGTGCTCCGGAGATGAGCATCAGGCTGGATGCAGGTTGCCAGAGACACCTGGCCCCACCTGTGTCTCCCCGCCCCCCTGCCCAGGCCAGGAACCAAGTGACCCCTCTAGACTGTACTTCCAGGTCTGCGCTCACCCAGACCAAACCCGTGCAGAGAGCTGCCGGGTGGGGAGTAACGGAGGACATGTGTCGCCGGTCCCCGCACACACATGACACACGTGCACGGCTCTTTCTCTCCCCTCCTGGGGCCCGCCGCATATGCTCGGGAACATCTCCTCTTCGTCTGGGCACACGCGCCGTTTGCGGGGAGCAGGGGAGAGGGCGGCGGAGGGTGTGAGCAGGAAGAAGAGCCTTTGATGGGCCCGGCTGTGGGCCACCAGCCTCGGCAGCCACCCACACCCGGGTCTCAGGTCTCGGGGGTGAGTACATCCTCTCAGGGCTGCCCCCAGCCCACAGGCAGGGGCGGCAGAGACATGTGAACGGAGGGGGCACCAGGCTTTCTCACTCAGCGCAGCCGCCGCGCCTTCCCTGGAAGTGATGTGCAGCCTGAGGCGGCGTTTCTGGTGTCGTGGTGACATCACTGTCATAACTGAGAGTGGGGACCAGGACAGCGGGGAGGGAGGGGACAGGACGAGTCCTTCAGGAGGCAGAAAAGGGGGTGCTCTGAATCTGGGGGAGCCAGGTCAGAGAAGCCAGCTAGGCCCCCACCAACGTTCTAGGCATAGCCTCTTGCCATGCTCACCCACACACACACTCACACATGCACATGCAGGTTCTCACCCACAAACACAAACCACATCCACAGTCACTC
>PVJN01029656.1:0-26245 GCA_004026805.1 Lasiurus borealis
GGTCCCTTGTTCAAAAATTAATATTTCAAAATGGTGCCATTAAAGCAGAGTTTTTACAAGCTCAGGGCTCTCCGGGGCCCGGTAGGAGCTGACCTTCCCATGCAAAGACCAGTCCCCGCTGCTGGCACTGCGCCATCCCTTCGTCCACGTGCTGTGAACAAGACAACCAGAGTGGCAGCTGAGGACAAGGCTTTAGAGAGGTGGTCTCTCCCGAAACATGTTGACTCCAGATGTGATCGGTGGCTGCCGTGCCACTTGACATAGAGGAAGTGGAGATGCAGAGGAGGCCCTGGGACCAGCCCCAAATGTAGCTGAGCCCCAAGTCGGGCTTGTTCCCCTGCACCCCGCCTTTCCTCCCAGAAGGAGTAGACCCTCTCTTGTGTCCCTTCTGACATTTTCCTAATTTTCTTTTCCTCTGAACATTTAGATGGTGAATTTGGTAGGAAAATGGAACCACCAAGTTCCTCTACCTCCTGGGGCCATTCTCCCCTCCAGTGAGTCCCCACCGGGGGGCCCTGTGGGGTCCCCTCCTCACCCAAATCACCAAGGATTCTCCCGTGCAGCCCCATCTCCCTTTCACTCCTCTCAGGGTGTCCCTCACCTGAGCAGCACAGGCTTGACTGAGATTTGGGGTCACGGGGAGAATGGCATCACAGAACAGAAGGTGACAAAAGATTTCATCTTCTTGGTACCCACTGCCTCCTCCCAGGGCTCCTACCTGACCAAGGCTTCCTGGAGCAGGCTGTCTCTCCTCCCTCTTTCCTGGGATGTTCCTTCCATCCATCCATTCATCCATCCATCCATCATCCATCCACCCATCCCTCCATCCCTCACTGAGCATCTGCTGTGCGTTGTGCACTGTGTTTGGTGCTGGAGGTAAAGAGCAGAAAAGATGGACAAGTCTCTGTCCTCGTGGGTTCCATCTGGCGGGAAGATGGACCTGAAATACCTGAAGCCACCGCACAGATTAGCTTCTCGGTTTCAGTTGTGACAGGTGCTGTGACAGGTGGTGGAAAACCAGATCGAGGTGGGGAAGGGAGGACCCGTTTCCGATGGCATGGCATTCAGGCCAAGACCTGAAAGCTGAGCACGAAACCACTGAGCCAACTGGCCCAGCATGGGGTTCTCCTTTAAAATGAAAGTGTGCATGCCTATGGCCTTGACTGAGACTGTCCCCTGGAGAAATGCGTGTGCACCTGCATGCAACAAGCACAGACTAGTGCGTTCACTGCATCGGTGTTTGTATCGGTCAGAAACTGTGGAAAACCCAAACAGCCATCAGCTGTGGGTAGGTGGACAGATGTGGTCCATCCAGTCTATAGATTCCACGCAGCAGTTAAAACAACTGAGTAAGATCTCTTTACACCAACACGAAAAGATCTCCTGTCCATGGGTATGTGAAGAAGCAAGTTACATATCTGTTCAGTACCTACATGATGACATCAATTATGTAAAAACAAAACAAAACACCCCCAAACTGAAGAATTCTACAGATGTTTAATACACTCAAATACCCATGAGAAACACATAGGAAAAGGACTCAAAAAACTGACATTAGACTGTAACAGTGGCCACACTGGGAGGGGCGGGCACCAGGGGAGGCCTGGTCAAAGGTGCTGTTGTTTTGCTTGAATATTTCAGCAGAAGTCTGCTGTCATGCATTCCTGGTGTAATTAAAAAGTTAAAACGAAAGCAATTCTATATCCCTTGTAAGCCCTCTGAGGATGCAGCTGTCACAACGAAGGCATATTACACCCCAAAGGTAACCAGCATAAAGATCTTGCTGCATGTTTCCAATTTATTTTCTATATCTTTCTATTCTTAAAAAATATGACTAAATTAAACATACTCTTTTATGACGTGTTTTTTTACACTTTATGCTATATTGTATTTTTCCACGTCACTCAATAGTCTCCCAGGCCACGTTTGATTTTTAGTGGGTGCGTCGTGTTATGCTGTGTGGGTTTACCAATAGACATGTTCACTCCTGCAGTTAACACAGAGCTCATCTGTCATTTCTCTTTATTACATACCGTCCTGTAAGCGCCTCTTCGTGCAGTTGTCCAGTTGTTTGTTTAGAATAATTTATCGGGAGACCATGTGGGCCGGAGCTATTTTAAAGCTTTTGATACACGCCGTGCAGTTGCTCTCCATAAAGGGGACATTCAGGGAGGACTGAACAGGCCAGTGTGTTCCCGGCAGGCCGCCTTCGCCTCGGGGCTTTTCAAGAGGAGCGCGTTGTCCACATTGAGGCAGGTTCCCAAGAGAATCAGTGGCCTCTCCCTCGCAGGAGACCTTGGGAGAGGGTCTGTCTTAGGGGGGTTCAGAGCCTGAGCTGCCAGGGGACTTCTGAAGTCCTTTCCAGAACCAATGACAAGAAGAAAAACCAAAGCCCGGCCCGTGTGGCTCAGTGGCTGAGCATTGACCTATGAACCAGAAGGTCACGGTTTGGTTCCTGGTCAGGGCACATACCCACGTGGTGGGCTCGATCCCCATTTGGAGGCATGCAGGAAGCAGCTGATTAATAATTCTCTCTCATCATTGATATTTCTCTCTCTCTCTCCCTCTCCCTTCTTCTCTGAAACCCATAAGAAGCTATTATGCCACCATTTGTCCACCATCCAGATACCATTGCTGAGGTGTACACGTAAGGAACTGTTTGACATTGGAACTGAGACTCAGAATTGATGGACATTGAAATTGGGACTCAATTAACTACAAGGGAGCACCCATACGACTGTCAGCTGATTTCTCAACCGAAACGATGCAGGCCAGACGGGAGTGGCAAGAAATATTCAACGTGATGAATAGCAAGAACCTACAACCAAGAATAATCTATCCAGCAAAGCTAACATTCAGAACTGAAGGGCAGATAAAGAGCTTCACAAATAAGAAAAAGCTAAAGGAGTTCATCAACTCCAAACCAGTGTTATATGAAATGCTGAAGGGTACTCTTTTAAAAGAGGAAGAAGAAAAAGGTAAAAGCCAAAAAATTATGAACAACAAATACATATCTATCAACAAGTGAATCTAAAAATTAAGTGAATTAAAAATTTGATCAACAGAATAAACTGGTGAATATGATAGAATCAGGAGCACAGAAAGGGAGTGGACTGATCATTCTCGGGGGAAGGGGTGAGGGGTGTACAGGGAGAGACTAGACAAAAATCATACACCTATGGATGAGGTCAATGGGAGGGAGCTAAGGGCAGAGGGAGGCATGGGAGCTGGGTGGAGTGATGCTATGGAGGGGAAAAAAGAGAAACAAATGTAATAATCTGAATAATAAAGATTTAATTAAAAAAAAGAAATTGGGACTCAAACATTATTTGTTCTTATAGGTTTATTTCTAGTCTGCAGAGGCAAGATTTTTTAAAGAAAAGAATCGGGAGGAAAAAATAGAGACAGAGGCAAAAGAGCATTGAACAGACTGTCAAACTGCAGCAGAAAGGCAGGGGAGGTTGGGGGTGGGGTGAGGCTGTAAGAGAACAACCAAAGGACTTATATGCATGTATGTAAGCATAACCAATAGATATAAGACACTGGGGGTGGATGGGTAGGTGAGGGCATGTACTGGGGGGTAGGGAAGGTCAATGGGAAAAAATAAAAAGGAGACATATGTACTATTATTTGTAATACTTTAAATAATAAAAAAGCTATTATGAAAAACAAACAATGAAGAAAAAGAAGAAGAAAAGAAGAAGAAGAAGAAGAAGAAGAAGAAGAAGAAGAAGAAGAAGAAGAAGAAGAAGAAGAAGAAGGAGAAGAAGAAGAGCGGCCATAGAACCAGCATCAAGGTTAACTTGGACATCTGGTTGTGAGAGCCAAGGCCATGGTGGATCTCCAAGGACTCTGCCCTCAGAGAGGCCAGGCCAGGAGTCAAGTTCTCTTGAGACCCACGAAGAGAGAGTCCCGGGATGAACTGGCTCTGCCCTCCGAGTGTAGCCCCCTCCAAAGGCGTGGCACACCTGCCCAAACAAGGCGTTGTACACCTTAAATAACGTTAGTGGGAAAATCCAGAGGCATTGTGCACCTGCCCAAACAAAATACTGGGCATTTTTAAGAAACTGGGAGAAAGTCACGGGGTCCTCAGCTCTGTGTTGAGTCAAAGGGTGACCAGTAACCTCTTTGGAGTTGACTCAGGGTCTGGAAAAGCCTCGCTAGCTAGCATGGCTCCAGGGCAAGCTCCTGACAGTTCCTCCTGCAAATCCTCGACTCTCCATCCTTTACATCAGCTTCCCATCAACCTTTCTTCAGTCCAGTGCACGACACATAGTGGTAAAAATCGCCATCCACCTGCCCCAAACATGCAAAGAAACAGCCATCACCCCTGCATCTGCCGGCTGCTGCTCCTTTCTGGTCCCTGCGTGGTTCTCTGTAAACACTGCGTGTGCTCATCAATGCAGTGGAGTCAGGCTGTCAGGGCGGACCCTCTCGCTGCCTCGTGCAATCGCTCTGAGCTGCCAAGATCTCTCGCATGGATTCCTCTTCCCTCTACCCGCCACCACCGCCTCCTGCCAAACCCTCACCATCGCATAAGAACACACACGTAGATGGACCTTGTCATGGGCTGGGCACTGTCTTAAGCTCTTGAACGTGTGTGGTTTCATTTCAGTTAATTCTCACGAGACCCCCGAGAGGGAGCAACTCCAGCTTCTCCCTTTTGAGCCACACCTTTTTCAGGGTTGCCAGAGCATGGGAGGTAGTTGCATTTTGTTTTTATGTTTGTTTGTTTTTTAAATATATTTTATTGATTTTTTTTACAGAGAGGAAGGGAAAGAGAGGGATAGAGAGTTAGAAGCATCTATGAGAGAGAAACAACAATCAACTGCCTCTTACACACCCCCTACTGGGGATGTGCCCACAACCAAGGTACGTACCCTTGACCAGAATCGAACCTGGGACCCTTCAGTCCGAAGACCGACGCTCTATCTACTGAGCCAAACCGGTTTCGGCTACATTTTGTTTTTTGAAATTAAGACCATTTCACCCACGTAAGACACGTCTTATAGGTGAGATATTAATGATAACAACTGCAAGTTCAGATACCCACCTTCGACCTAGACGGGCTGACACCACACATTCCTGAAGCATGCCCTGGGTCCCTCCTCCCGGCCTCTGCCTCCCTCCCACCTGGAGGCAGTAACCACCCTGCATTGGCATTTGTCACGGCTTTGCCCTTTTTCTGTACAGTTTTCTCACGGATGGGTGCCATCCCGAACAATATGGTTTTGCACGCCTTTGAACTTGGGAGGACTAGAATCGGACGGCCTGCATTTTCCTGCGGTGCGTGTGCCCTGGGTGGTGAGGCCCACCCACGTTGTTGGGTTCAGCTGTCACGCATTCATTTTTTGCTGCCACCACACACTCTGTCTTCTGAATGAGCCCCAGATCATCAGTCCAGTCTGCCATTGATGGACATAGAATTATTGCCATGAATATGTATGACCTCTCCCGGCATGCACACACATGGAAGGACGGCTAGGTGAGGCCCGCGGGGCTAGGAACACGGGGTAGCACCTGAACTTGGCTAGACAATGCCAAGTTTGCATCCAGATCGGTTGACTGGATGTACTCTCCCACAGGCAGCGCATAGAGCTTGCATTGTTCCACAGCCCTGACAACACTTGGTACTGTCAGACGGGAGCCGTGGTGCCAAGCCGGTGGGTGTTGGTTGGCGTAGGATGGAGGTTTTAGGCTGGCGTCTCCCTGATTTTTAATGAGGTTGGGCGTCTTTTCCTGTTTGTTACAATCCTTGATTCCTTGTCTGTGCGATGCTCGGCTGTGTTCTGGAATCCTTTATCTATTGTGTCCCTCATTGATACTTTGAGAGCGTTCTATAGATGTTCCTCCTACTCTTTTGTAAGTTATTTGCATTTCAGGTATCATTTCCTACTCCGTGGCTTGTCTTCTCACGTTATAGGTGGTGTGTCTTGTGAACAAAAGTTCTTATTCTTCACACAGTATATACTTTTTGAGGTTTTCATTGATGGCGTGTGCTTTTGTGCCTTTTTAAACAAATATATATTTTATTGATTTTTTTACAAAGAAGAAGGGAGAGAGAGGGAGAGAGTTAGGAACATCGATGAGAGAGACATCTATCAGCTGCCTTCTGCACTCCCCCCCCCCCATTGGGGATGTGCCCACAATCAAAGTACATGCCCCTGACCGGAATGGAACCTGGGACCTTTCAGTCTGCAGGCCGACGCTCTATCCACTCAGCCAAACCAGTTAGGGCTGCTTTTGTGCCTTTTTAAAGAAATCCCTCTCTTGTCTGAGGTCACAGAGATAGACTCCTGTGTTTTCTTCTTAAAGTTTTGCCTTGCACATTTAGGTCTTTAGTCCACCTAGAATTAATTTGGTAGAAAGAAGGATCACATTTCAGGGTGTTTTTTTTCCCCCCCAAATAGATAAGCAACTGTCCTCGCTCTATTTGTTGAGCAGTTCATTCTCTGTATTATTTTGCAAAACCACCTCTTGGAAATGGATCACATTTCCATTGATGCCTGAGTTTGTTTCTAGCCTCCCTAGGCTGATTCACTGGTCCATGTGTCTATCCCTGAGCCAAACCGCAGTACCCTAATTACTAACACTTTCAAACACGTTTTAACGATCTCTTTATATTGTGTGCATTGATAGCTGGCAGGCCATGCCCTGCTCTTTGTAATTCTTCAGGAATGTCCCTGGCCCTTTGCTCTTTCTTATAAACTAGAGGCCCAGTGCACGAAATGCGTATATGGGTGGGTTCCATTTTTCAGCCCAGGACATTGAACTCCACTGAGATGTAGCTTCCACCCTCCCAGTCTGTCCTCCATATTTTTAGTTTCTTTTTCCTTGTGTATACTTTTATCTGTCTGTGCTACATTCTAGATGGTGTTTTCAAATATATCTTCCAGCCCTAACTGGTTTGGCTCAGTGGATAGAGCATCGGCCTGCGAACTGAAGGGTCCCAGGTTCGATTCCGGTCAAGGGCATGTACCTTGGTTGCGGGCACATCCCCAGTAGGAGGTGTGCAGGAGGCAGCTGATCGATGTTTCTCTCCCATCGATGCTTCTAACTCTCTATCCCTCTCCCTTCCTCTCTGTAAAAAATCAATCAAATATGTTTACAAAAACAAACCCAACTATATCTTGCACTTTTCCCATTATTTTTTCAGCCTTTTATAATCTGTTGTTTAATCCAGGCCTTGATTTTTAAATTTCCCTTCATATATTTCTCCTTCCTCGATGGCTTGTTTCTTTGTCGCATCTCCAAGGTCATTTTTATAGTCTCTGGTTTCAGGCTCAGCTTGCTTCTCTTTTTAATTGATTTCACTGTTTTAAATTTGGAGAAAAGGTCAGAGTTCTTTGTAAAATTTTCTTGTAAAAATTGATCAGAGAGCCAAGACCAGTTTGGCTCAGTGGATAGAGCATCAACCTGCAGACTGAAAGGTCCCAGGTTCGATTCCGGTTGAGGGCATGTACCTTGCTTGCGGGCACATCTCCAGTGTGGGGTGTGCAGGAGGCGGCTGATCAATGTCTCTCTCTCATCGATGTTTCTGACTTTCTGTCCCTCTCCCTTCCTCTCTGTGAAAAATCAATAAAATATATTTTAAAAAAATGATCAGAGAAATGGACCAGTAGCTAGAGGGAGGAGTTGGATGGGGTCAGGGGAGAGTGTAAAATCACACACACTGAAAGTTGAGAAGTTAACTTCAAGGAAGGTGAAGACATTTATGGGTGACGGGATGACCCAGTGGACAGGTGATGGGCAATGTTCACGTGTCGGGGAGAGCACGTGGAGTCCAGTGCACGGGAGGAACGGGCTCAAGCGAGAACAGGAGAGCTCACAGTGAGAAGCAGAGCCCAGAGGTTGGCACGGGGGGCAGAGGAGTGCGGGCCATCTCTCTGGCTGTTTCTGCTTCCCAGTAAATAGGAAGGAAGGTCATGGCTGAGAAAGAGGGTGGGAGGAGGTGTCTGAGTTACGGAAGAGAGAAGGCAGGGGTGCTCATCCAGGGGAGTGGAAAGGGAGCAGGTTGAGAAGTAGAGTAGGATGGAAGGATGTCTGGCAGCACCCAACACCCAGGGGAGGCTAATGGGCTGAATCTAACGAGAGACTGGTCAGCGTGGTGGTATTTCTCTAAAGCACAGATTTGCCTCTGTCCCTTCCCTGCTTAAACCCTTCATTCACCCCCTGAACCCCTGCTCCAAACTCCTTTAGTATGGCATTCAGTGCTCCAGGACCCCAGCGCTGCTAGATCTCAATTATGCCCTTACACCCCCAAAGCCAGAGCCACTTGCAGTTCCCCGAACAGGTTCCATATCTCTCCGGCGTGGCTCATGCTGTCCCCACTGCCTGGAACACTTCCCTGCCCCCACCCTCCAATGGCAGGTCTGTCCGTGAAGCTTCACTCCACCTGCCCGTCACCCCGCAGTTCCTGTGCAGACTTTTAGTCTCATCGGTCACAGCTCCCCTACACCTGGCTGCCGTTCGTGGCTCTGCCAGGTCCCCCTCATTGAGGGCACAGTCTGTGTCCTGTCTGTGTCCTGTCTGTGTCCCCGGAGTCCTGTGTGAGCAGGTGCTGGGGCTGTCGCTGGGAGGACTGACCAATGGCTTCTGGAGGAGAGCTGGGTCAGGCCGGCAGGGGTGTGGCCCGAAGGGCCATTAGTGGGCTCACTGGGCCGTGGACAAGAGACGAGAGCAGCAGCTAGGAATCTCGGCCAAGGCCTGAGGTCAGGAGAAAGCAGGCCATGCTCCACGTGGGGGGCTGAGGGAGGCTGGGAACCAGAGGGAGCCGGCAGGGGGGAGCACGCTTTCAGACCCAGCACCGGGGAGGGCGATTCTGTGCGCTTGGTCCTCGTGCTGGGAAGGACACTGGCTTATCAGGGTGAGGGGAGCAAGCTGCTACCAGGTGCTTTTCTCTCTGGGAGTCATCGACCGCTAAAAGTGGGAGAGATGTGAGGGGTCCCCAACCCTCATTTCCAAAGAACCAAATATTTCACCCCCAACAACCTCCAGCGTGCCCTTGGGGAATTCAGTCAAGTGGGCATCTGAGCACAGCCCACTGCAGTGCCAAGGGCAGGGGTCAGACTGCCTGGCACCCACAAGCTGTGGTGCTGTGGGCACGCTTCTCTGCTCCTCTGAGCTCAGTCCTCTCAGCTGGAGAGGCGGATGACACCGAAGAGTCAGCACCATTAAGAAATGGGCGAAGGATTGACACAGATGTGCTTACAGAAGATAAAACGCGTGGCCCACAAGCACACGGAAGGCTGCCCTGCACCCTTAGTCATCAAGGAAATGCAAATCTCAACCACAAAGAGATATCAGTTCCCACCCACCAGACGGCGACAAGTGTGGACAAGTGTCCAGACTCGAAACCGTCATGGGCTGCCGGTGGGAATGTCAAAGGGTACAATTGCTTGGTGGAAGCATTGTCTCAACATGGAAAACATGGGGTTACCAGATGACCCAGCAACTCCACCCCTAGGTGCCTCCTCAAAAATGAAAACGCATCTCCACACAGAAACCTGTACCCGGATGTTCAGAGCATTCTTTCTATTATTTTAACAACAACAACAAAAAGAAGTGGACTCAAAGGTCCATCCGCTGGAGAATGGCTAAGCCAAATATAGCATAGCTGTTCACTAAAGCACTATTTGACAATAAAAAAGATTGAAATATTGAAAGTCTACCAATGGATGAACCTCAAAAGCATGATGATAAGTGAAAGAAGCAGACCCAGCTGACCGCATATTGCATGAGTTCATTGATATGAAATGTTCAGGATAGATGGATTATAGACAGAAAACAGGTTTGTGAGAGGCTAAAGCTGGTGGGGGCAGTTTGTTAGTGGGGTGACCAGGGTTGGGGGGTGACTGTCAATGGACAAGGTTCTACCATTAGCTTGCGAGGATGTGGGCCAACTTTGTGAATATCATAAAATACATTAAGTGTGTACTTAAAACAGCAAATTTTGTGGAATGTGAATTAGACCTCAATTCCGCTGCTTAAAAGGGGGGAGATAATGGTGTCCACCTTGCAAGGTGCCTGGGTGGTGGCGGGGGTGACTGAGTGAGAAACTGTGTGTGTGGTACCTGAGTGCCTAGGAGAACATACTAGTAGGTGCTCTCAGCAGAGGCAGTGGGCGTCTCTGTAGGCGTCATCGTTAACACCTCTCGCCCCACTTCCAGTTCCTGCAATTTTTTCCTGTGGCACCCCCAGGAGGTGTGAAGTGCTGGGGGACTCACAGCCCCATCCTCACCCCAAGACATGCAGCACAGTGGTAGCTGGGTGCCTTCCTTTCTCCATCTCACCCCCACACCCCCACTGGCATTTCCTGCAATAAACTCCAAGTCCAGGTCCATGAATCCTTGCATCAGGTTGGATTTAGGGGCACCCGTCTAAGGTGGTGATGATGATCCTAATGGGGCTGATCAAGTGATTATGATCCTAATGGGGCTGATCAAATCACAACCACAAAGAGATATCAGTTCCCACCCACCAGACGGCGACAAGTGTGGACAAGTGTCCAGACTCGAAACCGTCATGCGCTGCTGGTAGGATGTCAAAGGGTACAATTGCTTTTAGAAGCATTGTCTCAACATGGAAAACATGGGGTTACCAGATGACCCAGCAACTCCACCCCTAGGTATCGCCTCAAAAATGAAAACGCATATCCACACAGAAACCTGTACCCGGATGTTCACAGCAGCATTCTTACTATTATTTTAACAAAGAAAAGAAGTGGATTCAAAGGTCCATCCACTGGAGAATGGATCCCAGGATGCTGTGCGAGCCCGGGCTCTCTGCTCTGCTCTGAGGCGTGAGTCTGAGGAGGGAGGACTCGCTCTGAAGGGAGCTGAGGCCCCGAGAAGGGGAGAAAGAGGAACCCATGTTCCGCAGGTGATGGCAGAGCTGGTGAGGTGAAGGTTCATTCTGTGCCTGGCACCGAGTTCGCAGCACTTCCCAGTTTCATTTCACCCTCCCAGCAGTTCTGGGCCTCATTTGACAAAGTTGAAAACGGAGGCTCAGAGAGGTGAAGTGACTTGCCTCAGGTCACACAGCGATTAAGTTGTGGTGCCTGCCTTGCCTCTCACAGGCCCCGTTAAGCACCTGACCCTCCTCCTTGGACACTGGTTTTCCCGGGGAAGGTGCTGGTTTGCTCTGCATGCTGCTGTCTTGGCTCCAAGCCCAGCTGTAAGGACACCATTCAGGCGCGTCTTGGGTCCCTTGCTGTTTGCACAGATTTATGTGGAGAGAGCCTGGGGTTGTGAGGAACAAGGATGCTGGTGTGGCCTCCTTTGAGATCCCGCTGCCTCTGAACAAGGCAAACCTCTTGGTCTGTTCCCTGGCCCATAATCCGTGCTTCTGGATTCTTCTCCAACTTGCAAGGGGTTGGAAGAGCCACCGGGGGCATGGCCCTAGTGCCGGGCCCCTGGTTTTAGGTCAGGGACCGCTGTGAGAAAGCAGACCTGCACGTGGGCAGGCTGAGTTCACCCCTGGCCAGTCTGCTTTGTTCAACTGGGAGCAGAGGTGAGGGTGAGGGTGAGGGTAAGGGTGAGGGTGAGGAGGAGAAAGCAGGAACTCACTTTGATGGAGCACCTAACCAGGCCTCCTGCTGCTGCATCAGGCACTGGGAGTCGCACCCGGATGACTTGGGGAGCGGGCCAACCTGGATGCTGACAGTGACCACCGCATGCAGTTTCCCTCATGGAGACTCTTTACTTACTGTATGAGGCCTTACCTCATCTAATCTGACTAAGGCTTTACTTGCTGTCACTGCCCCCATTTTACAGGCAAAGCAACGGACGCAGAGCCGGGCGCAGTCACTTGTTCAATGGCAGAGCTGGAACTGAGAGGCTCAGCTTGAACCCAGGCTGTCTGGCTCCAGAGCCAGCCGGCCAAGCCTTCCTCAGGGCAGCCTCCCCAGGCGTGAGTGGGGGGCATGGAGGCAGCCCGGGGGAGGGAGGGATCTGCTCTGTGGGGATGAGCATTGGGTACCTGGAGGTCTTCATCCTAATGTCCGATTGAGGCTTTGAAGGATGAAGAGGAGTTCGGTGCAGAAGGGCAGGGAAGGTGTTTCCGTCAGGTGAAGAGGCAGGAGCCGGCAGGGTGGGTTTGGGGAATGACAGGCGTAAGCAGGGAGCGGTGACAGACCGGCTCCAGGCGCCGAGGGCCTGTCCTGTCCTGCTACATCGTTGGGAGTTTGTGTCAGACACACTTCCCACCCTTTCCCGAGTTTGCCTTTTAGGGACGTCAACAGATTCTTTTCAGAAGGAAACTTGACGTCACCTCATCACTCTTAACATAAATAGGTGACCATCAGCGTAGCGTTAAAAAAGCGAACCGGTGTCCTTGAATTCTCCCGGGGTCTGAGCCCGGGGTCTGTTCTCTCTGTCAAAGGGCGATGGATGGGGAGGTGTTGGGGACAAATGAGAATAAGACGGAGACGTTCTCCTGGTCCCATGGAAAGAAACAAGGAAAATGAAGGAGCAAGTGGGGACCTCCTTCCAGAATCGGCGTGACTCAGTGCTGCGTCCTGCGCGGCCTGATGCTGCTGTGACAGGCGTCATCGGTGTGATCGGCGAAGGCTCTGGCCACAGCCTGGTGTCCCAGGTTCCCATCGAGGTCACGTGCTCTCCGGGGAGAAAAACACTCTGGCAAGTGTAGGGGCGGGAGTCCACCTCTGCTAACTGTTTTGAAATCACCCTCCTGACAAGTGGATGGCCAGTGCAGGAGATTAGTGTTAATGAGCTGCCAATCACGATAATGGTGGTGAAGTCCGGGTGGGGAACCTTCGTGCCCAAAGGCCTTGAAGCACCTTGTAAAAGCATCACTAAAAATATCCACTCACATGGCAACCCCGGTGAGTCAGGGACCTAAAGGCCTGCTGGGGAAGGACAGAGGCCTGAGGGAGGAGCCAGCTGAGACAGCGCAGGACCCCTCCCCTGCCCCGTCCAGGCGGAAGCTTTCAAGGGACAAAGTAGGGGCGGGGGTCGGGGGGGACCTATACTCAGTTTCCTCATCTGTGAAATGGGGACGAGAGCACACGGTCTTGGCATTGCTGAGAGGATTAAAGGATTGCCCACGAAGGTGACACGTAGAGATGGAGGTTCTGGGCCTCGATGGCCTCATCTGAGAAATGGGGATAATAATGCTGTATGTCCAGGAGGAAGGGGGCGGGGCCTGCTGAGCCCTTTGGTTCTGTTCCAGCCCTGCCCACTCTTACCTGGTGTGGCTCTCAAATCCTGGTGCCCGGGTTGTCTCCGTGGCCAGGTGTCTCCATCTGGGAGCGAGCACCTAACGCAGGTGTAAACACCTGGGGTCACATCTGGCCTGTCGATGCATTTTACCCGAATGGTATAGTTAAAATGTTAAAAAAACACACCAAAATACCAACTTTGGGGACTTATTACATACAAAGAGGTGATAAATATATATAAAAGCCTAAGTGAACATTACAACCGGAATGTCGTAATGATGCCCACTGATCCAGGCCTTGCTGCTGAATCTGGTTCACCCGAACCCCAGACCCAGACAGAGGGAGGAGGGAGCCCAATTCCTCGCAGATCAGCCGTTGGTTAACTTGCTGCTGGGACCAACCTCCCGCAGTCCCTCCCCACCACCAGCCAGCCCGAGGGACCCTACTGGTGCACGAATTTGTGCACTGGGCCTCGAGTGAGGCAATAACACAGAGACAGAAACACGCATAGTTTGTAACTAAAAAATATATTTTATTGATTTTTTACAGAGAGGAATGGGAGAGGGACAGAGAGTTAGAAACATCGATGAGAGAGAAACATTGATCAGCTGCCTCCTGCACACACCCCGCTGGGGATGTGCTCACAACCAAGGTACATGCCCCTGACTGGAATTGAACCTGGGACCCTTCAGTCCACAGGCTGACGCTCTATCCACTGAGCCAAACTGGTTAGGGCGAGTTTGTAACTAAATAGCTTGGTGAACCCTGGAAGAGTGAGCAGCTGGTGAGCCCCAACCCTGCCAGATGAGAGCACAGCAGGGCAGGCCCCCAGGGCTCCCTGGTGCCTCTCCCATCACTTGACCTTGTGTTTTCTTTTTTAAATTCTTCGGCTGACCATGTGATTTCTTTCTTCTGGCATCATTTCTGAGAACAGTGTATGGGGGTTTCCACACCAGTGCAATTCTCCAACACCAGCTAAGTCTCCAACCGTTCCCTTCAGTTCTCACATGAACTGCTTGCCGTTAGCACAGGCACCACAAGTTACACGCTTAGTCCCACAAGACCGTCCCCCTTCAGACATCGGTCGTAAGTCCTGGGTGCTGCCTGCACTCAGTTTCCTCATCTGTGAAATGGGGACGAGAGCACATGGCCATGGCATTGCTGTGAGAATTAAAGGATTGCCCATACAGATAAAGCTGGCACAGTACCCATCCACAGCCACGATCCCACAATTGAGCTATGATTGCTCTTTGCTGCCTGGTTCCATGCTGCTAGGATCGGGCTGGGGAAGGCGCTAAATCTGAGAGTTCTGTGTGGGGTGATTTTCCTCATTCATGCTGTCTTGGGAGGTCCTTCCCCTTCCATCCAAACCCCTCTGATCCCTGAGTCTCCACCCGTTCTCCCTACCAGTGACACCATCGTCGTCTCACCAGCCAAGAGGTTGGCAGATGGAAAATGGTGCTGTTCCTTCCCTTCCCGGGGATGTTTTCATTTAAATGTGCTCTTTAAAAATCCCAGCAGCAAGGAGCAGGCTCTGAGAACTTGAAAAGTCTTTTCAGTACAACCTAAGATTAATGATAATAATGACCACTTATTTGATGCCGACTCTGTTCTGGCCTTGCTCCGACTCCTTTCATGTACCCCCTTATTTGTCTTCTACAAAAGTAGAAGGTTGGGACTTTCTCTATAACTCCCATTTTACAGGTGAAGAAAGTGGGGCACAGAGAAGGTAAGTAACTTGCCCAGTGTCACACAGCAAGTGGCAGAGAAGAGACACAAACACCAGAGCCCGCTTCTGTTGAGGGAAGTGCTCGCCACGGGCCAGGAGTGTTTTCAAGGTGCTGCACACACATGGTTATCTCTATTGCCTCTGCCGGAAAGAGGTTGGATTTCCCTGTCAGACCTCACCCCAGCCCCTGGAGGCTGGTAGAATTACCTCCAACTCCAAGGTGAGGAAACCGAGGTCTGGACAGGGAACTAACTGCCTTTGGGTGCCTCTCCTGCCATTGAAATGTTCCCCGTGAGGCAAATCTGAATGAAAGGCTGCTTTGTCCCGACCGCTAGCCTGGGGCTGGTGGGAGGGCCGGGAGTGGGAGAGAGCATTCATTGGCTTTGAAGATGGAAGTTCAAATTCTGTCTTCAAAGCCTCGTGGCTCTGGGACAGTTTGGGGGCCTTGGTGAGCCTGGATTTCCTTAGGGTTCAGTGATGGAAGCCATGTCCACCCCAAGAGCTGCTGTGAGCCCGGAAGGCACTAAAGTGCTCAGAACAGAGGTATGTAGCTGGTGCTCAATATATATTTGTTTTGGGGCTCCCAAGGCCAGTGTATTATTGTATTCTCTCTCTCTCTCTCTTTTTAAATGACTTCTACTTTTTTAAAAAAATATATATTTTATTGATTTTTTACAGAGAGGAAGGAAGAGGGATAGAGAGCTAGAAACATTGATGAGAGAGAAACATCGATCAGCTGCCTCCTGCAGACCTCCCACTGGGGATGTGCCCACAACCAAAGTACGCGCCCTTGACAGGAATTGAACCTGGGACATTTCAGTCCGCAGGCCGACGCTCCATCCACTGAGCCAAACCGGTTTTGGCTCTGTCTTCTCTTAACACTGCGGAGTGCTTCCCTCCGTCCACCTGCCAGATGCAAACTAGCATTCTAGTTCTTTAGGGATCGGGGGCTGGGACCTTCTGAAAGTCAAGGACTGCATCCTCTGTGTCTCTGGATCTCCCACTTGGTCCAGTGTCTTGTATGCGGCCAAATGCGATAAATGATATGGGTGTGTTTTTTTTTTTAATTTCCAAAGTGAAAAAGGTTCCCCATTTTCCTCCCAATAAAAGTAATGAGTGCTCATTATAAAATGAGAATAGGGTTTACTGCCCTTGTCTTGATGTGAGAATTAAATGAGTTGTTGCTGGTAAAAGGGCTCACGCTTATACCTGGCCCAAAGTTTTGTAACCATAAAAATGACTCAGAAAACACATAAAGCAGTGGTTCTCAACCTTCCTAAGGCCGTGACCCTTGCATACAGTTCCTCATGTGGTGGTGACCCCCAACCATGAAATTTTGCTACTGTTATGCACCGTGATGTAAATATCTGCATTTTCCGATGGTCTTAGGCGACCCCTGTGAAAGGGTCGTTCGACCCCCAAAGGAGTCGCGACTCACAGGTTGAGAACCGCTGACATAAAGGCATTAGGCAAAAGGGAAAGCCACCTGCTGACCCCACGCATGTCCTTCCAGGTGTTTTTCCACGTGAGCACACAGACGACCCTACAGATGTAAGAGGGGCACTTTTTAAATGGACGTTAATGCACAAGCATTTCGCTGCCATGGTAACGGATGGGCGTCTCCCCATGCCAGTAAACATGGGCGGGTGTTCATTAGCCTTTGGGTGGCTTGAGTGTCACAGCTTCTGAATGGGCCGTGACTGATTCGGTCAATGCCCTGTTGCTGGGCACCTCGGGGACTCCCATTGTCACCTTGGAGTTGGGCCGGAGGGCACAGGGCGGCTGTGGATCGAGGATTCGTCTCGTTGGCCGAAGCCTCTGTCGTTACGAAACAGCCGTCGGGGGCGTCGCCGGGCGGACACCGTGCTTCTGTGACGTGTCGTCGTAAATTGCGTGCGGGACAACTCGGGAGCCGTCCCTGTCATCGGGCCTGGGTGAGCTCAGCGCCTTCCCGCCTTTCCCGGTGCCGGAAGGAGCGGTCCACCGGGAAGAGGGCCCTTGACTCACCCCTTTCTGTGCAGCCGCCTCCCAGGCCGTGTCCTCGCGGCTGGGACATCTGTTTCAGCAGAAAAAGGACCACAGGGAACGGAGAACCCTGCCCTGTCCTCCTCCTCCGACAGCTTTGTCTACCTGTGAGAAAGCATTTGCAAACCAGACATCAGAGGGGAGTGGAGTGCGGATTCACCACCTCACAAAGCCCGCCCCTGGGGGGTCAGGCCTCCTTGTCCCATGCACCCTGCTAGCCTGTGGTTTCTGGAACTCCCAGGCCTTCCTGACAACGGTCCACACATCCTGGGCTCCCCCTGCAGTGACCAGGGCCCTCCCTGCCCTGAGGCTGGTGTGGACACTGCAGTCCACACGCAGGCCCCGGCTCCAAGGTTCAGGCCTATGATCTCCAGGCCCTGGGGCGGGGTAGAGAGACTCCCCTCGGTCACCCAGCGGCTCCTTCAAACCTCAGTCTCTCCATCTGGAAAAGGGGGGTGATGGATGGACTGAGATGATGCAGGGACACGTTTGCACGTCACCAGCGCAGTCAGCGCTGCTCGAGCCAGGAGGCCAGGCAGGAGCCAGACGCCGTGCGCGCGTGGGGAGCAGCGGGAAGGCTCCCGGTACTGGTTGGTTTTGAGGTCAGGCACCCGTCACCTGGGGCGGAGAGGGACGGACGTGTCGCTTCATGCGGTCGGGCACTGGATGAAGCTTTCTGCTGAGAAGGATGAGGCAGGAGAGGTCGCCTCTTCGGAGACAGCGCTGCGGGCGGTGGGTGATGTCAGGGCGCCCCGCCCCTCCGCCCGGCACGCTTCCAAGGACTTCGTGTATTGCCTTTCACTTGGCTCTCACCGCAGCCCTCTGGGCAGAGGTAGCGTGCTTGCTCTGTACCTGGGGAAACCGAGGCCCACACCCCAGGAAGGAGCATCGTAGGCACATCAAGGAGAGAGCCCGCCTCCTCGGGGCTGGACTCGGGGCTGCCCTGGGAGAGGCTGAGGGGGCTGGGAGCAGGGGGCAGGGTCTGCTTCTCCTTCCCAAGGGGGCTGTGGGTCAGAGAGAGCGACCTCCCCTCCCTTCGGGAGCCCCGCCCCCATGAGAGGAGGGAGACAGGGAATTGGTAGAAATGCTGCAGAGAACCAGTCCATAGAGGGCAAGACCAGGAGGCCCCTACTCTGGTCTGGGGGTTGCCGAGTGGCTTCTAGGGGGAAGTGCTACCCTTCCCATCCCCCAGAAAGCTTGAAATAGAAAGGACCGACTGAACCCAGTATTAGCTAGGACACTGACAATCAGAACTCCAGACACTGCTGAAGTGTATGGTCAACTCGGAAAACTGGCCGTATCCTAACTAACTCTAAACACACACATCCCCTAGCCAGTGGTCCGCAAACTCATTGGTCAGCAGAGCCAAATATCAACAGGACAACGAATGACATTTCTTTTGAGAACCACATTTTTTAAACTTAAAAACTTCTTCTAACGCCACTTCTTCAAAATAGACTCGCCCAGGCCGTGGTATTTTGTGGAAGAGCCACACTCAAGGGGCCAAAGAGCCGCATGTGGCTCCCGAGCTGCAGTTTGCCAACCACGGCCCTAGGCATTACCCTTCCCCAGAAGTTTTGACTTCAGGTTAAAGACATTAGTACATTATTAAAATGGTTTTTTTTATTATTTTTCCCTGAGGCAATGGTCAGCAAACTCATTAGTCAACAGAACGGCAAACCACGGCTCTCAAGCTGCGTGTGGCTCCTGAGCCGCAGTTGGCCGACCTCTGCCCTAGGACATGGCAGCTACTTCCCTGGATTTGTGCTCAAGAGGAGCAAGCATTTATTGTCAGCACAAGATACACAGGAAAAGGTTCATCGAGTGTTAAGCCCCCAACCAGAGACGGCTGCTCCGTCCATGCGCAGGAGACTGAATGACTAAGCTGATAACTCTGACCGTGTGATCCACCCAGCAAAGCAGAGGAGCAAAATGCTGCCACACACAGCTGCACGGTGGCTCTCCCGCAGGTCAGACTGAGCGAAGGCAGCCAAAACACACCCTGTGAGTCCACCGACCGGAGGCTGGTGAGAAGCACCAGAACCTGCTTGCTTGTGGGAGGCGCCAGCCTGTGGGCAATGCCCAGAGGGTGAGGACACACCATGGAAATTTGTTGAGCCATGCATGTAACACTGATGCACTTTACTGAACGTAACACATTACAAAGTCCAAGTAAGACAACAAATGACAAGAGAGAGGCAGACAAAGCTGAGATCTAAAGGACAGTACAGATGGGTCAGTGAGAAGGAGAGCGGGGCTCCTGGAGGGGAAACCAGCATGTGCAAAGGCCCTGAGGCAGGAGTTCGTGGCGCTCGCTGCTTCTCCTGGCGCCGGGCTCCCTTAATGATGCTCTGGCCCCTCGCTCCTCTCTGCCTCTTTCCGCTCACTGAGGGTTTCTGCTGTGGAAGGGGCGGGCAGGAGTGACGCCAACAGCTCAGTCCTCAGGTCTGTGTCTGACTGTCCCCCTCTGAGTTGTAGAGAAGGAGCGGCAGTGAGCACGGGCGGGACAGGACTTGGAGTTCGGAGTTGGGTTCAGAGCTCACCCGGGCTATGGATGGGTCACTTACCCGCTGAGCCTCCCTTTCCCCGTCTGTAGAAGGGCCTTTATCACGTGGAGTTTTTTTTTTAATATATATTTTATTGATTTTTTACAGAGAGGAAGGGAGAGAGATAGAGAGTTAGAAACATGGATGACAGAGAGACATCCATCAGCCACCTCCTGCACACCTCCTACTGGGGATGTGCCCGCAACCAAGGTACATGCCCTTGACCAGAATCGAACCCGGGACCCTTCAGTCCGCAGGCTGACGCTCTATCAAACCAGTTAGGGCATATCATGTGGAGCTTTAGAGATAGAGTCTGGGTCAAAGAGATGTTCAGCAGATGCTTGTCATACAGGAATGGGGGGGAATAGGCCTGAAAGCCAGCCCCCCAAACGTGTGGCTCCCCCCTAGGGTAATCCAGCATGGCCCTGTACGGCTCTGAAATTCCTGGCCTTGATTCCCTGTCACGTGGCGCTCCAATCACCACCCAGATCGGCGCCTGGCATAGACTAGAGATTCGGGGAATGTTGGCTCACGATTGCCAGCTCCGAACACATGCTCTCAGCTTTTTACACACGTGGGCTGGTTTAACCCTCACGGTAAACACTACCTTCCGTTTGACAGAGGGGGAAACCGAGGCACGGGGCAGTTAAGGCAGCTGCGCACAGTCACACAGTTCATGAATGGAGCCGGGCTCTGGATCCCCTCCTCGTACCCACACGGCCATGTAGCCAGATTATATACCGTGCTACCCGACTGGCCTTCCCAAGACAGGTCCATAGAAGCCGGGAGAAGGTTCTGGAAGCAAACAGGGTTCCCCCAAGGCTGTTGTTGACCAAGAGCCACGCTGTTGGGCAGCCACTGGAACACTTTGGCGCCCCGATGTCGGTGAAACCTACACCCTTTTCAGGGAAGGCGAACCCGCCCAGCATAATTGTCGAGCCAGCAGGCAGCTTAAGTCGCTGGTAAGCCCGGAGGTGCCCAGGAGGGATGCGGCCCAGCAACGTGCCACGGCCGCCGCCGAGCGAGCCGGAGTTGCCCTGCTGGCCAGCGCCGGTGTTTTCTTTGGCTGCTGCTGTCATCATTACTGTTCCGAGGGAGGGGGGACGGGACACCTCAAGAGTCTGCTGCTTTGCTTAAAGGATTAGTTTTCACCTGTAGCATCATGTGGGATTTGCAGCCGCTCCCTTTCCTCCGTGCCATCGATTCTGACTGCTCTCTTTCATTTCCTCCAGGAGGAAACCTGGTGAGAAGGTTCTAGAAACTGCAGCCTGCGGGTGAGGATGGGGGACACAGTGGAGAGAGCAGTTTGTTCTCCCCGACGGAACTTAGATGCCAGAGAGGACCACTGGGTGTGGGACCACTGGAGATACATTTTTTCCCCCTGCCTCTTTATATATGTATGGACTGTCCATATTTGTATTAAAAAAAAAAAGGTAAAAAAGCCAAAACCAGTTAGGCTCAGTGGAGAGAGCATCGGCCTATGGACTGGGGGGTCCCGGGTTCGATTCCGGTCAAGGGCATGTAACTTGGTGACAGGCACATCCCCAGTGGGGAGCGTGCAGGAGACAGCTGATGGATGTTTCTCTCTCATCGATGTTTCTAACTCTCTATCCCTCTCCTTTCCTCTCTGTAAAAAATCAATAAAAATATATTTTAAAAAACGTTTAAAAAATAGTGTTAATAGCTACTCTTTATTGAGCATTTACTACATGCTGATTTTACATATATTAACTCCTTTAACTCTTACAGCCATGCTAGGAAATGGATAATCTTATTAGTCTTATTTCCCGGTCAGGAAGTGGAGTGCAGAAAAGTAAATCAGGCAATGAAAAATTCAAACTATCAAAATTTAAAAAGAGATTGTCAATCAAAAGGAATGACCTACAGGTGCTATGACATGGGTGAACCTCAAAAACATCATGCTTGGTGAAAGAATCAAGACATAAGAGAGAGCTGAAACCAGTTTGGCTCAGTGGATAGAGCATCGGCCTATGGACTGAAGGGTCCCAGGTTCAATTTTGGTCAAGGACACGTACCTTGGTTGTGGTTACATCCCCAGTGGGGGTTGTGCAGGAGGCAGCTAATCGATGTTTCTCTTTCATTGATGTTTCTAACTCTCTATTCCTCTCCCTTCCTCTCTGTAAAAAATCAATAAAGTATATTTAAAAATAAAAGACGTAAGAGAGCACATACTGTATGATTCCATGTATATGAAATGTCCAGAAAAGGCAGGAGATGATTGGCTGCCTGGGGCAGGGGTGGAAACAGGGAGTGATGGTAAATGGGCCTGAGCAATCTTATTGGGAGAAAGGAAATATTCTAAACCTGATTTATAGTGATAGCTGTATAACTTGGTAAATTGACTAACAACCACTGAAATGGGTGAATTGTATGATATGGAAAATATTCCTCAAAAAGTTGTGAGACAAAGAAGTGTAATTAAAATACGAAAGTCTAACATCTATTGAGCACCTAGTATGCACTTTACAGGAGTTTTTTCCATCCCTAACAGCTCATTCGTTTGCTTACCTGAACTCATCTTGGTTGAGAAGCTGTTATGTGCCAGGCACCATGCCAGGACACAGTACAGCGGTGAACTAGACTTGGTTCTGGTTCAAGGTCCCTGCCTGATGGACCATTCATCCATCATTCATCCATCCATCCACCCTACCATCCATCCATCCTTCCTTCCTTCATTCACTCAGTCACTGTTTATTGAGAGCCTGCTACGTAC
This sequence comes from Lasiurus borealis, assembly GCA_004026805.1. NCBI lineage: Eukaryota > Metazoa > Chordata > Mammalia > Chiroptera > Vespertilionidae > Lasiurus > Lasiurus borealis. The sequence goes on from PVJN01029656.1 coordinate 22,215, forward strand.
CCAGCAACTTGATGAGGCTGGCAAGGTGGCTGTGGCAGGGACAGAGGGTATAAGAAGGGCCTTGTGGGTGAAGTTATGCCCATTTCACTGATGAGGAAAATGGAGGCTCAGAGATGAGAAGTAACTTGCCCTGTCACACAGCTGGGACAGAGATACAAACCTTGGGCCAACTTTGTCTCAAAAGCCCATCTCTGAAAATCGTCTCTCTTCTTCCAAGAAGAGTGTGGTTTTGAGGGCCAAGCGGAGCTATCTCCCCTAAGGGAGTGAAGACTGGCATCCCTCCTGTCTGCTGAATACCCTCAGCCCTTGTGAGGACCCCCCATAGTCTCTTTGGATGACAGATGGGGGACATGCAGGTGTCCAGGTCTGAGGGGAAGGGACCACTGACTTCACTGTCCCGAGCACTGGATAGGGGATGGCCCCAGACTTGCAGACCAAGTTCTGCCACTAATTATTGGGGCACCCTGGGGCTAATCTCTCGCCATCTCTGGGCCTCGATTCTCCTGTCTCTATAATGGGAACGTTGGGTTGGCTGCACTCTGACTCTGTCTGGGCTGACACTAATGACCAGGACTTTTGGCCTCAGAGGTCCCCAGAGCCACGTGGTGGGAGTAGGATGACCCGCTGATCCTGGTTTGACCGGGACTTTCTGGGTTTGAGCAATAGAGGTCCAATGTCAAGGGAAACCCCTGGGTCTTGGGAAGATGGAGACAGTTGGTCACCGTAGCGGGAGGGCATAAGGTTACCCTCCCCACTCATGTTACCCACAAAGATCAAGAATCACAGCCTCTCACTTGTGCACCCAGGAGGCCACAGAACTGCTTTCCAGCCATTTGTTTTGCACATATCATGTTCCTACAGTTTGGGTGGAAGTCCTTTCTAGTCTGGGTTCGACGTTCTCCATTTCCTTCAGATCGCCTGCTTCTGCTCAGCCATCTCTTCCAGGCTGGGTGTCCCTCCCTGAACCCCCTCCCCCATCTCAGGACGGTCCTCAGCTCCCCCAGAGCTCCTACAGTTCATGCCTTGCTCACAATTGATTCCCCAGCATTGGGGCAGGGCCTGTGCTCAATAAATGACTATGGAGTTTCTGAGTCTCTTCTGCGCTCAGGACAGGGCTGGCTAGTCACTGTCCCCCCCAACCCAAGGTTTCACACCCCAACCCCAGGACACTTCTGTTTGCAGAACAGATTCTTCGTAGAAAAGGGTGCAGAGAACCACCCAGGTATGGCTTCTTAACCCCTCTGTCCTGCAGGCATCCTGTGTAGACGCTGGACACCTTCTCAGGATAACTTTTTTTATTTTTATTTTGTTTTCTGTTTTGATACCAATTTGGTGGGTTGTCTTATGTGGGGGAGGGGGGAAAGGTGATGCATTTTAGAGTCAAACTAAATATCTCACACTCCCTTCTTATTTCCAATGTGATCTTGAGCAATTGACTTAATCTCTTATTTTTTTTTTTTCTTTTCAAGCTTGAACCGGAAACGATGACACCCATCTCACAATGCTATTATGAAACAATATGGGAAAAATGCATCGAAAATACCTGTCACATGATGAGACATTCATGGAATGTTGGGTCACATCAGAAAGAAGAGATTCGTGAATATTTTTGTACCTCAGCGCATTTTAAAGACTCTTCTAGTTGAAGATTTTTTAAAATTTTATTTTATTATTTAAAGTATTACAAATAGTAGTACGTATGTCTCCTTTTTTCCCCCATTGACCTTCCCCTGGCTTCCCCTACCCCCCAGCACATGCCCTCACCCCATTCCCCACCCCCAGTGTTTTGTGTCCATTAGTTATGCTTATATGCATGCATACAAGTCCTAGGATAATTTTTTAAAAATAAATATTTTTAAATTGATTTCAGAGAGGAAGGGAGAGGTAGAGATAGAAGCATCAATGATAAGAGAGAATCTCTTATCTTGCCCTCTACTGGGGATCAAGCCCACAACCCAGGCATGTGCCCTTGATGGGAATCAAACCTGGGTCCCTTCAGTTTGCAGGCCGAAGCTCTATCCACTGAGCCAAACCGGCTAGGGCCTCCTGATCATTTTAAAAAATTGCATTCGGATGACAATGAAAACCATTTTTGCTGAAATACAATTATAAAGTACTTAAACACTCTGGGGATATAATAACATGTGCTTCTTTATTAATCCATTAAGTAAGAGCTGGTGGTGAGCCTCATCTGACCTTCACTGCAAAGCTGTGGTGGCTTAACCTCTATTTTGAGATATCTAGAGTAACGAAAGGGTGATGTGAAAATATCTGTGATTTCTATTAGCGGCCAGATCACAGGGACTTTCACCTGTTGGCTGCATTCATAACCAAAGGAAATGCCAAGTATCTTTTAAAGATTGGCGAAACATGGAGATATAAACTCTTGTTCATCCCGATGTCACGAACCCTTAAGACTCCGATCCTCATCTCCCTGGGGGATGTGTATGAACTCCTGCTTTAAGGCAAAGGGGTTTTGACTCTTCAGGTGAAGCAAACAGGAAAAACACCCCGAGATGGAGAACAAAGGGTGAGGAGCAGTGCCCACACTGGGCAGGGGTAAACAGAAAGGTCTCCCGGCAGCAGGGCAGTTTCGGGCTGTGCTGTCGAGGTGAGCCTGTTTTGGCAGGAAGCAAGAAGCTAGAGGGGAGGGAAGGAAACACGTGGAGGGTTTGCTCTTGTGCGTGAATCCAAAGCAGCAAACCTCACAGCCTCGACCTCACCCTAGCAAACCTTTGTGTCTCTGTTGTTGCCGAGGACACCACGCCATTGTCCCTGCAAAACAGGGTACCTGCCCTCAAGCTGACACACAAAGGGACAAGACAAACACAACATTTAATAACAAGACAAATATGAAGTTGCAATGAAAAAATACGTGTCCAGAAGAATCTGGAACACGCCACGTATCTTGCTGAGGGCACTCAGCGCAAACCCACAGGCATTCAAAGGTGGTGGTCACCTCCTCTCCGAGGTTTGTGGTGAGGATCAGATGGGGAAATGGACAAGAGGCCAGTGGAGGGGGAAGGACAGAGTATTCACTCTGCTGGGACTGCTCGCTGCTGCTTCGCTGGTCTCAGTGACCTGGGTAAAATGCCGACAATCAGTATGGCGCCTGACATATACCAAGCACTCAATAAGGAGCGCTATTAACACCATTAAAAAAAAAAAAGTGATAGATGCTTGCAAATTGATTCTAGCGAACACAGATTGGAGAACTTGGTCTTTAGGGTGGTAGATCTGAAAACAGATGTGAATGAATGAAAGAATGAATGAATGAACGCGTCCACGGGTTGGCTCCGCCCTCCAGATAGGTTCCTCCCCCACGTTGCCCCCCTAAGTGGCTCAATGAAATGGACCTGCTGCTCCAGGGTCAGCTACATGTCAGCGTGTGAATGTGCGGCGGTGTGGAGGTGCTCAGTCTGGCGGAAGCAACAGCAGCCCAGGCTGAGCAAGAGGGTGTCATATTTCCGAATGGTCTTCACTGGGACTCCCCTCTCCCCTCCTTCTGTATCCCCTTAATCTGCGTGGCGCCTCTGTGCGCCGGGGGACGAGGGGGCTCTGCGGTGTCCAGGAGGAACCTGCCGGCAAGGGGGGGAGGAAGCTGCCTGGGTCCACCACGTGGGGAACGTGCAGGCGCCTTATCCTGGGAAGGTCGATCTAGGCTGCCTAGGCTGAAGTGGAGGTGGGGTGCAGATGCCCCTTCGGATGCTATAGTTCCGTACCCCGGAGAATTTGGGTCCTGGGAATTGTGGGGCGGGGGAGAGCAGCGGAGTCTCCTTGGCAGAGGACGGAGGGGGGGAGAGGGCTACCTAAAGCTGGAAACGAGCACTGCCGACGCCGCTTGTCCCTTTAAGAGGCCGGGCTGGCGCTGCGGCGGCTCCAGCTAACCGCAAGTCTGATGCAGCCCGGCGGTCCGTGTCTTTTCGCAAAGGATCCGAGCCGCGCGTGGCAGCAGGACCCGGCCGTAGAGGCGTGGTCCAGGGGGACCTGGGCGGAGCCAGAGCTGCCGACAGCCCGGTCATTGGCGCCGA